>JAWZTD010000082.1:6624775-6654113 GCA_035221335.1 Echites panduratus
AGAAAGGAGAGAAAAACTTGATTTCTCATTAAAAAGTAAAACTGTACAATGAAGTATAAATATATGAATGAAAAATGGTTACAGAAAGCTTATTCAATAAGCTGCTGACAAACTTCCTAATTAACAAACTAACTAATCCAGCATGGCATCTCAGTCAGCACTCAAGTGGCTTCCAAGTCATGTGGTTTGCAACTCAGCATCACCATCACCTACATCATCTTTATTATGTTTAACAAAAGGCAATAGAGAAAAGTGGATAACAAATATAGGAAGAATAACAATTATGCAAAAGACATTAAGCTCTGACCATCTGGTTACACGTATTTCCTGTGACCGACAATGTCCAAAAAAAACCGTGTCTATCTCCTATGATCTAAGAGAAATTCTAGTATGAGATAATGACAATATAATTTCCTATGTCCAAAGTTCAGTAAATTTCAAATTTCATCCAATAATCTGTTCTGCATCCTGAGCATGATCTGGTCTCAGCATGTCTTTATAATGTTTCTCTTGTATATTACTGCAGCGAATAGTGGGATTAAGCAAAAGAAACATCAAAATACTTGTTTGCAAACATGCTATAGAAAATTTTAAAATTCTTGGTCAGTTTTCATATACCTTTTAAACCATTTTATGACAAATTAGCAATTTATCTATCTGTAGGCTAATCCACTTTTAAGAAATCAATACGTCTGTCGTCATCAATTTTCTGTGGAACAAAAATTGATAGAACTAATATCTGCTTTGCATTACTATTTAGCGACATCACATTAGTATGTTTCGTTTGGATTCACACGTCATTCATTAAATAGGGTTCGTGTGGCAAATGAGCTAGGAGCAGGCAACGACAAAGGGGCAGAGTCGAAGGTGTCGTTGTTTAACTCTTCCATCATTGGTCAGATATTCTCTTCCTGCACAATGGTCTTCCCTGAAAAACTAGCAACAATTTTCACTTCAAGCATTTCTATTGTTGAAATGGTCAAATGAACTTTCAAGGTTCTTGGCAATTACCATTCTTGTGAATTGTATCCAACCTATATTTTCAGGTGAAGATACGTTAATATATATATATCTTCACAGTTATATTTGATGTCCTAAACATGAAATGAAGAAGGAACTAATTCTACCTCTACTCAGCACTTTATTAGATATACAACTCTTCATTAGTTGCTGTTGGATATGGATGGCAAGCATTAGTCGCATACATAAACATTGGAAGCTACTAGCTCATCGGAGTTCCTCTTGGGATCACTTTGGGATCAGTTCTTAGGTTTGGCTTCTGGCTATGAGTATCCCTGCATCTGGGGTTTATGGCATGGGAGGCAAATTTGTTCACAGGAAAACCCCTTCCTTTTTTTCATTGTTTGGCTTCTTCCAATTATCAGTGTATGACTCCCCAACTTTATTCTTGTATAAGTGAACTCTCCTCCTTGCTCCAATTATTAACTGGGCATTTGGGTTGGAATGATCACTGGGAGTGTGTTTCAAACACTGGTTTTAGCTACGGTTGCAATCAAATATAAATTGAAGAAACAGGTAAAACATTTTTCAATCTTGCTATGCTACTACTACTAAAACATCCTTGAAGATTTATCGTTACAGAGTTCAAGGAAAACAAATAAATATACTAAATACCATGTCAGTTAATGATGCAAAGAAGGTTGCCCTTGAACCTTATCTTGCAAATTGCAAGTTGATTGTGAATACAAGATTCTTTGACTGAATTCAAGTCAGCAAACATGAGAAACATGTAAGAAGGCCAAATAGAATTGAAGTTGTACATTCCAGTTGGTCATGTAAACTGATCCTCTTGAATAGAATTTCTGGTTCACATAAAACAGCAAACGTTTTCAACCCGTCTATTATTGTATATCCCACGTAACCCACTAATCAACTCAAAATCTTCATAGGAAGATTATGTTAATATATAATTGCCCTACTCCCTCAAAAACTTGAAACGAAAACATTCCATCAAGCTCCAACTAACCTTTAGCCTAGACCAATTCCATTGGGAGAAGTATTTTCTGTATGAAGGACCAAACAAATCGATAATCACCAGTTAGTATATTTTCTGGTTGATTAAAGGATTTCACATGATTTTGAAACTTTAATTCCTTCGTTCCTTCAAATGAACTCCTCAACCAGCATTTATTGTTTGCAAGAGACGAGACGAATGTACTTGGCATTGTTCAACAATAATCTTCCGAACTAGCCTATTCATCTAGTTCTTTTCGATAGACAAGACTGGTTTCCAGCCGATATATTTCGTTCTCAAGATTGATTTACTCTTCTGAGCTATATGAATCAGGCTCAGAATTGTAATGTCTACCAGTATAATAAGGATCATATCGAAAGAGTTTTGGAAGGATGAATTTTCATGATATGTCCTTTCTTTGAAACACTGTAACTTATGACAATATGCAGCATATGACCAGTTCACACATATAACTTCACAGTTTTCTATATCGAAACAAGATAATTTTTGGACAATGATTTCAAGAATTTCAGTAAGAAGATGAGCAAACCCAGACATGATATTAGTTATCGTAGTTTGAATCTGATCCTAAAATATAAATTTTGTCAAAAGTTTGATAAAAAGTAGGATTTTTTAAATAATTTTTTACTTCTCTTGTTGCAAAATACCAGTTTTTGCAAACTTCACTCATATATTCAACTTCAACTAAAAATAGACACAAAGCTATATTTTCCAAAATTTCAAAAGGCAATTCAGACCAATTTGAAAGCATTTAAAATTTACAGAGAATTTTATAAGGAATTTGATTGTCGGAAATGACTATATCCACATTTCATTTGAGTGAGAGTTTATATGGATTACAAAAGGACTTTGGACGCCAAGCTTGGAATTGAAATGGAAATAATATATAGTAAAAGGAATACAGTGAAAGTAGCTTTTGTCGACCATTATTTTCCAAAGTCTTTCTTTTCTTTTCTTTTTTCATCGTTTTGTTTCTTTTCAGAGCATCTTATATGTTCAGCATCTTTCTTTTAGCAAAATCGAGCAGGTGACTGACTGAGTGGTCCACCAAAGGATCATACTCATCTTCACTTTCTTCATTGGGTTCTGTTAAATTCTTGTCAGCTAATTCTTCAATCATCTCGTAAAAAGCATTTTTCATATCCTCATTTTGAGCAAGCATTTGTTTCAATCTTTCTTTAGCAGATAAGGATGATGACTCAAACTTGGTTTCTTCTTCTTTTATTTTTTGATTTTTTGAAGTGTCGAAAGCTGCCCACCACTTGATTCTGATTTGTCTTGCTAGAATAGTAGTAATAAATTTGTCCAATTCCTTGTTGTATTGCCATGTCATTATCCAAGGTAGTTTATTATCAAAGAAGAAATTGAACAGTTTCTCTGTTTCGGATATTTTTTATGGAATTTTCCTCACTGTTTCAAATTGTTGTTTTAATTCTAAAGGAAGGATATCTATCGTTGGTCCAAACTGGTAAAACCAATTTATAAACCATTTTGGTATCTTATTTTGACAACTTGTTACAAACTGGAAAAACCATTAATGTGTACAAGTACAAACATAAAGATAATATTTAAAGGCTTTAATGTAGTCAAAATAGGTGTAGGCAGAAGGTTTCTGTTTGGTTTCAAAAGAGATAGGTGTTTTAGGCTGGGTTGTTTTCCATGAAGAAATAGTATGGACTTGTAGAATTTTGAACTTTGAATATGAAAGTCTTTCATTTCCTGGGTTTTCTCGATCAGGTTGATAAGTATGAGTAACTTCAACGGATTTGGTTTCAACTAAGATATTTTCATACCATTCTCTTGTTTTCAAGGGATTTGTTGTAACAAAATGTCGGTCATCATAGAAGTACAAGGAAAATTTTTCTTTTCAATTTATGTTTCAATGGTAGCAATAAAATAGGAATCTTGTTTTGTCATCCAGTCTCCTGGTTTTGGGTTTATCAAAGCAGATGTGTTTGGGTTTAATATGTCTTTATATGATGGTAAAGGAATATCAAGTAATGATGCACGTAATTTGTTTCGAGAAAGAGAAAGAGAAGAAGGAGTAATAAACCTATTATTTCCAAGAGGAGGTCTGACTGAAGGAGCTCTTAATCTATGTCCTGTTGGATCCATATCCTTGTAAAAGTTCTCTTGTTAAAAAATCTAGAAGAGAATTAGATTCTCCCTTTATATATTCTATTTTAAATTCCAAAGCAGCTAATAAAGCTTGTCATCTGACAAAAATTTGTTTTGAAACTATATTTTTAACATCTTTTTCCAATATTTCTTTTGCAGATTTGCAATCTATTCTAAGTAAAAATTGTTTATTTATTAAATCATCTTGAAATTTTGATATACATAATACTATAGATAAAATCTCTTTTTTGATAGTAGAATAATTCTTTTGTGAACTTGTCCATATATCAGAATGATATCGAACGAGTTGTTCATTTCGAGAATGAGAAGGAATTTGTTTCATAATACAACAGTAGCCCAATTCAGAAGCATCTGTTTCCACTATCATCGAAGCATCCGGATGTTGAATTCCCAAACAAGGCCGACTTTTAATTTTTTCTTTAATTTGTCTAACTATGGATGTATGAATTTCATCCCATGCAGGTGGAGTTTTTCTAAGTCTTCTATACAATTGTTCAGCTAATTGTCTTAGATTTTTAATAAAGTCAGAAATATAATTTAAACAACCTAAAAATCGTTGTAATTGTTTTTTATCAGTAATTATATTTGGAAATTTTGAAGCAAATTCTAATGATCTACATATAGGTTTATATGTACCTTGAAATAATTCATGTCCTAAAAATAATTTCAGTTTTGTTTCTAATAATACTAATCCATTTTTCTTAATGATTTTTTAAAATATTTTCAAGTGTTTAAAATGTTTTTCAATTATATCTGAAAATATAAGTACATCATCAATATATACTAAACAGAAGGTTGAATATGGTGTAAAAATTTCATTCATCATATTTTGAAACTCTAAAGGAGCATTTTTTAATCCAAAGGGCATTACTTTCCATTCATAATGTCCAAAGGGTACTATAAAAGTTGTTTTATATCTATCACTCTCATCTATTTTTATTTGTTAGAATCCTGATTTTAGATCAAATTTTGAATATATATTAGAATTATAAATTCTTTTAAGCAAATCTCTTTTATTTGGAATTGGATACCTACTCCATTGTAAGGCTATGTTTAAGGGCTTATAATTTATTACTAATCTAGCTGCGCCTCTTTCTTTTTCTAAATTTTTATTTACATAAAATGCTACACAACTCCAAAGAGAATTTGAAGGTCTAATTAATTTTTTCTCTAAAAGAGATTTAATTTCCTTTTTACAATATTGTAATAATTCTGAGTTCATTTGTATAAGCATTTGTATAAGTATAGCCTTAGTTGGAAATTTTTTTCTGAAAATTCTTTTTCGTATGGTAATTTTATCATATGTTGTTTTCTATCCCAAAAAGCATTTGGAATATCAGAGCAGACTTCGTTTACTAAGAGATTTTTATAATCTTCTATTTGTTTTTGTATATCGTTTTCTTTTAATTTTTCTTCTATTTTTTTATATCTTATTTCATCTTTTAGAAAATTTATTTGATTATTTATTTTTTCTATTTTATTATTTACATTATTTACTTCTTTAAATTTTATCTTTCTTTCCAGAATCCATTTGATGCATCAGTCCTAATAAGCGATATGTTTAAAAATATATCTTTGTACCATCTAAAATCATGCATTTTTGGGCATCTTAAATTCATTAGAATATCCATACTTCTATTTTGAAACTTATTTGGATCTCCTATATAAAATTTGCATATAGTAAATAATAGAGTTGCTATAGCATCTAGAATTGTTGTTGTGGTTACCATTGCTGTAGATGTTGATTCTGTAGTTGTTTGGTCAATAACTTGTTTTGTGGCATTTCTTATGTTATTTTTCTCTCATGTGTTAAAATATTATCCCACCATCCTTTTAATGATCTAGTAAATCCTTCAATTATCATTTCTGCTACTTGTTTATCAGTATTTCTCAATCCAGATCTGTAACTAGATGCTGCTATAACCATTTGATTTATTTTGTTATATATCTACCATTCTGTCGTTCCATCAATATTCCATTCGTATAAGGTATCGTAATAAAAACCTATATTGTGTTGGTATTTTTCTTCATATTGTATATCTGGTAATGATGGTCTTTTATAAAAATTCTTTAAAAGCTGAATTTTTTTGCTATACATTTTATTTATTTGATTCTCTGAATCTGAATTTTCTTCTAAATTATTTATAGATTTTCCTATGTTTAAAGTTTTTAACTTTTCACTTATGTCTTCTAATAATTTCCTACCATTTCCTAAAGTAAATGGTGTTTTTGGTTCATTTATTTTTATTAAGGGTTTTTCTATTATTTTGTTTGTGGATTTTATATTTTCTAATTTAGATATCTGATTAGAAATAGTATGTAACTTTTGGTTTGTATAATTATTCTGTTGATATATTTTATCTATGTCTTTTAATGTTGGTTGTAACTTTTCATCTTCTTTTATAATTGTCTTATATGGAGAAGCCTTTATTTCTATTACTTGTGTTTTAACTATCATTTCCCTCGGAGATGTAGGATTTTCATTTGAAGAAGTTGGAGTCTTATTTTGTAACATAGTTATTTCTTTTTCTTGGTTTTTTAGATTTTTACTTTCTAGGTATATGTCTAACCATAAGAAGAATTCTATATGAGTCTTTAATTTTTCCATTTCTTGATACCAATTTTCTCTTATCCCATCTCTTTCCGGGGGGTGGGGGGAGGAGGAATATCTAAAAACCCATTTTCTTTTTGCAAAATATTTTTCATCTAAAAACCACTTTTTAATAATTCTTTATCTAATTTAAAATCATTTGATAATATCATATTTAATTGAGGAGGCAAATCAGTATCCATCTGAGAAGAGATTGGTTCAAACTCAGAAATATTATTATTTTGAGGATAAAGATCTGTTTCATTTAATGTATATATATTGGTTTAGGTATATTTGGAGTAAAATCCACATTGTGCAATTTTATATTATTTTGATTTATAGATTGAGAAGTACTGGGTTCTGAAAATCTAGAGGAAAAACTTTGTCCAGCGAATTGTAATTTTATAGAACCATATGTCATTTATGTAATATTGGATAATCTTCCAGGTTGTACCTTATTTTGTATTAGTTCATTAGTTTCTTGAATACTTTCTAGATTCCATGTAGTTCATTGGAACAAAACTATTAGAATGTTAATTGTTTGATTCTAATATTAATGATTCTCTTGGTTTAGTAAATATTTTAGCTTTAGGAGCTATAGTATTCATGACTTCATAATAAACTCGATATACAGAAGCTACTGATTTTTCTTCTAATGTAAGATTTTGTGTTTTAATATTTACTGTAAGTGTTTTTAATATATCTTTTGTCATTAAGTCTACTGAAAAGTTGGGATAACAATTACAATAAACGGGGCCATTTGTTAAGTTTGATTCTAGAATAGATAACATTGAATGTTCAAAATTTTTATGTCTTAGAATCTCTAAGCATCATAAGAACAGGAATATCTACTCCTAATCTATATAAAGGCTTTAGAGCTATTTGTACTAGTCCAATATGTAAATATCTATATTTCTTCCTATCATGTAATATAGAATTTTTTGAAAGTAAATATACTGTTTGGCACTCATTTTGCACATATATTGTTTGTTCAGAAGTCTTAATTGCATAATCACATAAGAAATCAAAAGTACCTTTTTGATAAAATGTATTTATAGACATTTTAGGAATATTTCAATTCTGCAAGTCTTGTTCTATTTTAGAAATATTTATTTCATGTGTATTTATCTCAGTGTCATCAATTTCTTTATTTTCGGTATTCAAAGTAGATGAAACTTCTAATTGTTTATTTTTAAACAAATTCAAAATTTTGGACATGCTAATAAACATATAAAATTCCTAACCAGTTATTAAGTTCTGCCAAGCTCTTAACGGGACCACCTCTTATGCTTTTCTGGCTGGGTCGACCAACGGATTTTCTTTGGCTGACCAACGTCAAGTGATATGGGAAACTCCATTTTTGATAGAAATTTCAAAGAATAATAGCAAGGGAAAATTTCAAACTGTCTTAAAATAAACAAATTAGAAATTTTCACTGGGAGTGTGGTTCAAACACTGATTTTAGCTACGGTTGCAATCAAATATAAATTGAAGAAACAGGTAAAACATTTTTCAATCTTGCTATGCTACTACTACTAAAACATCCTTGAAAATTTACGGTTATAGAGTTCAAGGAAAACAAATAAATATACTAAATTCCATGTCAGTTAATGATGCAAAGAAGGTTGCCCTTGAACCTTATCTTGCAAATTGCAGGTTGATTGTGAATACAAGATTCTTTGACTAAATTCAAGTCAGCAAACATGAGAAACATGTAAAGGCCAAATGGAATTGAAGTTGTACTTTGCAGTTGGTCATGTAAACTGACCCTCTTGAATAGAATTTCTGGTTCACATAAAACAGCAAACGTTTTCACCCCGTCTATTACTGTACATCCCACATAACCCACTAATCAACTCAAAATCTTCATAGGAAGATTATGTTAAAATATAATCGCCCTACTCCCTCAAAAACTTGAAAAGAAAACATTCCATCAAGCTCCAACTAACCTTTAGCCTAGACCAATTCCATTGGGAGAAGTATTTTCTGTATGAAGGACCAAACTGATCGATAATCACCAGTTAGTATATTTTCTGGTTGATTAAAGGATTTCACTTGATTTTGAAACTTCAATTCCTTCGTTCCTTCAAATGAACTCCTCAACCAGCATTTATTGTTTGCACCCTATAAAACTGATTGTATTACCAAAAGCTCTCCAAATTGTACTTTTGCAGAATCATAGTGTCATTGATTAATGAAGGTATGAACAGGTGCACCAAAAAGGCTAAACTGCACCAGCATATTAACTTTTTAATTAAAATGTATCACATGATGTCATATCAAAGAAGTTTGTCAACGCAATTTCAATTTCAGATGACATTTCTTGATGATGTAATGAACCAACCAGAATGTTGATCATGGAATTATTGGGTAAAACTCCATGCTACTTCAAAACTACAGAATTGGGGTTTATATCAATCACATTAAGCAGCAAGCAACTGAGGCATTTCTAGGATCACAATGATGAAAGCGAACAATAGAAAGCACCACAAAATGCACTGAAAAAAACGGAAAAGAAACTTGGTTAACAAAAAAAATGCTAATAATGGCATCTAGAACGAGATATCATACCCAATGAAAGCCTTGTCAGTACCCTTCTGTCTTGTTTTGTAAAATTGCTCATTTGAAAGCAGCTTCCTCCATTCTTCATCAATTACAAATTTGTAATCTACACTTCCAGTCATTGCATGACATGGGATTTGGAGAAAGAAAATATGAAATTTGACTAATCAAATGAATTTAACAAAATCACCTCTCATCATAAAACATCAATCACTTATTATGCATGAAAACATTCCATCAATCAGCCAAAAGAAACATGCTCATGAGTTCCTTCCAGATTATTAACAGCTTCAATCAGGAGTGAAGAAGGGAGTTCTCCGTTGATTTCTATAACCAGTCACAGCCAAGGGAAACATATGAAAAAAGTAGTTCGTTTTGTCACACTCTACACCGCTCATGGAAATCCCATTTGACTCCAAAAAAAAAAAAAAAGAAAAAGCTTTCATCCTCATAAGACAATTAACATAAAAATCTATTCTTTCCTACATTATTGGAAAATTATTACAACCCAAAAAACAATTCCAAAAATCAATTTAGAAAACTAGAATTGAAGATTAGATAAGAATTAAAACTACAAGGTAAAAATAAAGAAATATCAATAATGAAAACTTGGAGAGAGAGACCTTGAGTACTCTTTGGTTTGGGAGAAGAAGCTGATGGAGATCGAAGAACTACTCAAACATTGATTGGAGCTACTTAGATGCCATCAAAGGAAGGTTATCTTGAAGACATCATCCATGAAAGATTTAAGACTTGTAAAATTTAACAATTCAAGTTTGAAGAAGAAATAAAGACATTGGTGTGCAACAAACTTGAAATTGAAACCATGTTTGGAAAACCCTACAATCTAATGAAGATTATGGAATTCAAAGCTATGGAAATATCTCAACTTTTAAGCCAACACTAAGACTTCATGAAGATTATAGGAACCAAGCGCTATTGAATGTCACCACATTTGAAGGCTAAAAGGGACTTGCTTTCATGCCATAAATATGCCATGAAAGAATGGGAATGAAAATCACAAGTTTGGCTTCACAAAAGAGCTCAAAGTGAAGAAGAATGGAGAAGAAGACCTTATGTCTGGCACCTGCCAAGCATGAACCGACCCCGGCCAGAACTCCACGTGCTACAACTGTTCTTCCAAAAGGCATTCGGAGGCATTCCAAGCTTCCTGTCCGGCGCCTGATGAACATTAGCCAGCACTGGATTCATGGTATGCCAACAGCGACTGTGCTTTGTTTTCTTCCTTGCTTTGACTTGTATTTCTTTCATTCTTCAAGGGAATTTGTATAATTTAAAATCCCAGACCATTTTAGTTAGGGTTTTGGCTTATAAATAGCTTTCTTCCTTTGACTTGTATTTCTTTCATTCTTAAGGGCCCTTGTAGCATTAAAAATCCCAGACCATTTTAGTTAGGGTTGTGGCTTATAAATAGTGTATTCAAGATATTCAATCTTCAGATGATATGAAAACATTTATTCTCTTCACTATGAGTGCCAGAAACAAGACTTTAGGTCTTTTATGTGAGATTCTTCTGTGACTCTTCTACAGTTGTAATATTATACTAGGGCTATCAATTATTTTGGTTGAGGTATTGATATGTCTTCCAAATCAGGAGGATGGTTGATGAGAGTTCATCACATAGGTTATTCTAATGCACAAAAACAAACCCTAGGTGTGATTTGTGCTTGTCGATTTGCCTTGCCAAGAAAAGTAGCCAAAAGTCACATCATAAATTGGTATCACAGCTTTTGGTTCTTCATCTAAGGTTTGACTATCTTCATTTGCTTTCTTGTTTGTGCTAAGATCATATTTTTTCTTCTTCGAAATCTTATTGTTTGTGTTTGTTCTTCTTAAATCCATCCTACTATCTTTTTGTAATCATTTGTTTGTGGGAACCAAGCCTAAGGCTAAAAACAAGGGCTAGTTTTATTTGTTAAGTATTGTTCTTCCTATTCATCTATCTCTCTACAAAAAGCAGAGCAAGAAAATCTGTGACAATAAAAGGTGGTGAATTTGAGTTGAAGAATCATGTGCTCATTGCTCAATACATGATTGACAAAGATTGATGATTATATTTGAATGTTATTTGTGAAATTTGAGAACATAGAGGCCTGAAACTTGATTGATGTTGGGTTTTTTGAAGCACACAGCAGTGGAAAAATAAGAAACATTTTCCGAAAACCCGATCTAGGGTCCAAGCACAGTATGCAAAACCGATTAGTTTGAAGATCATACCTTTTTGCAGTTGATACTTAATGAAAAAACTTTTTGGTATCCACACAACAAGACTTCATGGATTGATGCAAGTTTGCTAGAACCAAAACTTTTGAATTGAATATTCACTAGAACAAAAATGATGTTGGCGGAATTTTGAGAGAGAAGAATAACGGCTGTAACTAGGGTTTTTAAACAAATAGGTTAAAAACACACAAAACCCTAGCAGCCTTTTCTTTTCTATTTATATTTTAAAAACCACGAAGTTTCCTACAATTATTAAATCTAATTATAACTGAAAAATATATTCAAAAATAATTTCGAAATTTTGATCTCATAAAAACTTAATTTTAATTTCCTTTTTTAAAATCTAATTGAAAGGAAAATTCACCAATTCAATTGAAAACATAATTCAATGAATCTGGACACAAATTTTCAATGCAATATCAATTAAAAAGCTCGTGACTTCTTGCTTTAGTGTGTGACCATATAGGTTCACTTAACATTGGCAGCGAGCCCAAACCCACAAATCATAAGTGGCGTCTAGCAAGACATTATGACTATCCAAGTTAAGTAAAACCATTTATTTAATTTTAATCTATTTTAAAGTCCAATATTTAATCCCTTTGTCACACAATATTCGGATTAAGCATAGATTAAGTCATCCTTATGTAGCTTAATCATTCGTTTCTTGATATCTGATTAAACTGTCTAAACAAATGATACTAATAATCCTTTATTAGTTCATTCGAGCGCATAATTTAAATCATCAAGAGGGTCCAAGGATATTTCACTCAAAATGAGCGGGACAAATCCCATCTTTTTCCATTCACATTTCTCTCTATGCTTCATACTATGTCCAACTAAAGTCCACATAGTCATCTGGTTAAAGATAACGTTAGATTAGGTCAAAACATAAAATTCCTTATATAGAAATCCATGATGAAACCAAATCGAGGGACTCAAATATGACTATAAAGATGAAAAGTACTTACGACATAATCCATGCAGTATTCTCATTATGGGTCATGTCCAATACGTCGTTCTCCAACATGTATCTATGCTTTGACTTAAATATCTCATATTCATGATCAGTAAAACATGATCATTCGTCAGACTACATACTATTTTTAGTTTATTATTGTTCCAGCAATAATAATCGAATAGGGACTATTTAGAATAATATATCTATTGCTACTAAGTCACATACTTAATGACCGAAAAGCAGATAATATTATTCATGGAAATAATAGATATAATAAATCAATATCATATATACAACATCAAAATGTATAAATATGAATTTATGTCATTATCCTAGTACACTATTCTATCAATTAACATTGCAAAGAATTCTTGATCACATTTCTTGAGTGTTTGATAAAATGCTTCATTGACAATTTCTTTGATTCCTATTTGATCTATCAATTGCTTTAGGTTGATTGACCTATCTTAAACTCTTTGACTCTTAATTGTGGATTCTTATTGATTATTTGATTGATTTGTGGGATTACTTGGCATCCTTGAACTTTTGCATTGCAATAGTGAATCCTATAAGAACTTGAAGAAGAGTTTGAGAGGAAAAAGGCAAGAGTGGTGAGCTTGATTAAGTATGTAAAAGCCTTGATTGAGTCTCATACATGAGAGTAAGTGAGGACCCTATATTTGCCACTGATTTTTTGAGAATGTCATTGTAGAACATCATGAACATAGGATTGGATATGGCAACTATCATGGAGAAAATGGATTGAATGCAACAAGACTTGACAAGAGCAATGAAAATGCATTTCTCTAACAATATGAATAAGATGAGAAGACATATGAACTCAAGGGTTGAAGGTTTTGAAAGAAAGGCAGAGGAGCACCAATCTACACCTCCTAGAAGGCATGTACAACACGAGGGAAGGAGAGGTGATTGTCAACCAAGATCTTCTAGAGAATACCAACCAAGAGGAGTTGAAAGAAGAAATCATCAAGGGACTCACCATAGAATGAGATATGAGCAAGAATATGATGATGCAGATCATTATGCTAATGAAGAGAGGACAAGAAGACAAGGACGAAGAGGTTGCTACGATAGATAAATTGGAAGCCATCGTATATCTATGCCACATTTCTATGGATTGGATAATGTAAAATCTTATGATGCTTGGGAAAGGAAAATAGAACTTTTGCTAGAAAGGCATAACTACTTGGAGGAAAAGAAGATGAAACTGATTGTTGAGAGTCTCAAGGACCATGCTCTAACAATGTGGAACTTATTGCAAATGAGACTTAAGCGGGTGAATGTTGAAGCTTGGAAGCCAACCATCACTACTTGGGTAGACTTGAAGCTTGGAAGCCAACATTGCAATCTTGCTTATAATGAAAAGGCAAAAATGATGGAACACCTTTTCTTCTGGATAAGTAGCAGAATTTACTGGGGGCTTCTTTCTGCAATACCACAAATTTTCCATGTTGAGACAAGTTACAAGAATTGATATCTTGAGATAGGTAGTATATGTGGTACTAGCAAATAGAGGGCTCCCTTCTGGGCTAGTGTATTGAAATTTTTGTTAGAAACAACACTAACATTTAAGATGTCTAATGGATATAGGTTTGAAATGTCAATAGCTTCCAAGACATAAATGGTAGGATCACTACTCAGGTATGAATATCGCTATTAAAATCATTAATTAATTATGTATATGTAAAGATCTGTTCATTTGTTGTAGGAGTAGGCATATTTGGTTCCCCTTAGAACAGATTGAAGTCAGTATCAATAACTTTGAACTCTTTCAAGCTAAGTTCTGAAATCTTTCATCAGTATCTTTAGAAAGGAAAGAAAAGTTGAAGAATCGAACTTCAAGAAATGAAAAGGTAAACCAAGAATGTAATACCAAAAGCAACATCTAAATAATTTGAAGAACAACCAAGTACATGGAGTCTCAACTTCTATTATGAACATACATAAAGGAAACATTTTTTTTTCCCAATTTGTTTCCTTTAAAATTGAGGACAAATTTAAAAACAAATAAAATAAAACAAAAGAATAACATATTTTTGATAAACCAAAACAAGCACAAGAATGTAAATCCAAATTTGCATAGATACATAAACCTATCAAAAAGGTGGGAAATCACTAAAAGTACCTTTGTGCGAGTACATTGCGGACAATCATGCTGGGGCTGAGATTGTTTGAGCTCTCTTTAACTAAGGATAAATAAAATAAAACAAAATAAAAACAGAAGATCATTATCAAACTGACAGCAATAATTTTTTGTCCCTGAAGATCCCACCGGAGCACCCTCTACAAGTTGTCGAAAAAGAATAGTATGTGGAAATGTTTTTAGATAGAGTTTTACCCTTCTTTTTTTTTCTGTCGTTAAAACCTAAAAGGGGTTGTCACCCAGATTATTACATCACAATGTTACTCAAAAGCAGAGGTGCTAACATTTGCTAACAAACATTTGAAAAAAAAAAAAATCAAAGTACCGATTGAATTGCAAAGAATGACTGTTTTACTTACGAGGCCAGGATATCTTATCTTACTACTCTTACTAGAACAAAATCCATCATGAGCTGCAAGAAAATTCAGCAAAAATATCAGTAAATATGCATTAGAAAAGGGGCAAAGTTAAGCTATGGGACATGGAGGACAATATATCAAACAAGAAAGATGACAAAACAATGCCTAATCAAGACAAACAGTTTCGTCTAAGAGATTAGTATTAGCCAGTAGACAAAATAAATAAACTTAAAGAGTAGCTTCTCCAAAAACAATGGTAAGAAATGCAGAAAAAAGGTATATCCATACCTACTGAATACACCTAATCGATCCTAAAGATGAATTCATAACTCCGGATTCAGATTGAATGAAGTGAATAGATCGTGGGTTTAATTAAAACATTACCAGGAATACGAATGTGATTAAGGGAGATGCCTATTGAAATTGCTTCAGTAATGATATACTAATAGGATAAGACTTGTGCTTTCATTATGTAAAGTGGTTGTATATATAGCCATACAATCACTAAAGAAAAGCAGAGATGATAAACTTGAATCAAAACTAAAGATAATATCAGTAGCCTGATTTTTAGGAACAGAAAAACTGAAAATACTAAGTCAAACAACTAACATTTCCTCCCTTAAACTGATGATATTGACTTCAGTTTACTTTTGGATCTTGACAAACACCAGCCAAGATGCGCAGCTTCTCAAAAACAGCTCGTGTCAATGGTTTGGTCATGATATCAGCAACCTGCTCTTGAGTATGACAATGCTGCAGGGTAACAATTTCATCTTGAGTTAAATCACGAAGAAAGTGAAAACGAACATCGATATGCTTGCTACGAAAGTGCAGGACCGGATTTCTAGTTAGTTTGATTGTAGAACTATTATCACAGTAAACCACAGTGGCTCCAGCATGGGCATGATTAAGTTTTTCCAACATTCTTCTTAACCAAACAGCTTAACAAGCACAATAGGTAGCAGCAATGAATTCAGCTTCAGTGGTGGAGAGTGTAACTACAAGTTGCTTCTTTGAGGACCATGATATAGCTCCAGAGCTTAGCAAAAAAGAGAAACCGGAAGTACTTTTTCTATCCTCCAAGTCCCCTGCATAATCACTGTCAGTGTAGGCAACAAGTTCCTTATTACCATCATATTTATAAAAAATTCCATATGCAAGTGTCCCCTTTATATAACTAAATACTCTCTTAACAGCTTGACGATGGGTATTTGTAGGATGAGCCAAATATCTGCTAAGCATACCAACAACAAACATGATATCAGGTCTGGTGGATGTTAAATACATCAGACTATTTACCATTTGCATATATAAAGTGTTGTTTACTGCCATGCCATCCTGACTCTTTAACAAACTTAAATCCTGGAACAATAGGATTATATACAGCATTACAATTAGCCATATTAAATCTTTCCAACACCTCCTCGGCATACTTCCTTTGACAAATGAAAATACCATCAGCTCGTTGTGATACTTCTAAACCAAGAAAATATTGCATTCGTCCAAGATCAGTCATATCAAATTCTTTAATCATAGAATCTTTGAAGGAGCTAAATAAAGTTTCATCATTTCCAGTAAAGATGAGATCATCTACATAAAGGCAAACCAACAAGAAATTACCTTAAGGAGATTTTCTGAGGAACAAAGTGTGCTCATAGGGACATTTTTCAAACCCCTCTTTTAGAAACTAAGTCTCAATGCGGCTGTACCATGCCCGTGGAGCCTGCTTCAAACCTTACAAAGCTTTTCATAAGCGATATACCTTATTCTCAGCCCCTTTTACCACATAACCAGGAGGTTGTTCAACGTATACCTCCTCGTTTAACTCACCATGAAGAAATGCAAATTTAACATCTAGTTGAAACACAGACCACCCATTTTGAGCTGCCAGAGCAAGCACCAGCCGTATAGTATCCATACGAGCAACAGGTGCAAAGACCTCTGTGTAATCTACCCCATGTTGTTGTGTGTATCCTTTGGCGACAAGACGGGCTTTGTATTTGTCAACTTCTCCATGCTCATTTAGCTTAGTCTTGTATACCCATTTTACTCCAACCTTTTTTGCACCAAGAGGAAGATCTGTGAGATCCCATGTATCATTTTTCTAAATGGCTTCAATTTCAGAGTCCATGGCACATCTCCATTTAGCACTCTTAGCTGCATCCACATATAATAAAGGATCATCATCAGATATGCCAGCCCCACTATCATAATCATGCATCCAGATTGGTGGGTATCGAGAGCCCTTTTCAGTATCCCTAGAAAGAGGATCAGTAGTTGAGTGTTCTTCCAACGTTTCATGCTCCAAATCTTCTTTATGAATGTCGCCATCAATATTGTTGTCACAGGCTCCATTTTGATTATTCTGGTGATTTTCTTCATCTATATCACTCCAATCAAGAGGTGCTTGAAGTGCTTCAGCATGACTATCATCCCACGGCCAACTTTCATTTTCATTAAAGATAACATCACGACTGATAACCACTTTTTGAGATAGTGGATCATACAAGCGATAAGCTTTGGACTCCTCACTAATTCCCAACATAACACATTTTATACTTTTGTTATCTAATTTTGTATGCTTGTTATCTGAAACATGAGCATAAGAAACACACCCGAACACTCGAAAATGATCAACAGATGGTTTAGTGTCACTCCGTGCCTCCTCGGGAGTTTTATTTCAAACCACAAGTGTAGGACTTCTGTTGAGAATGTGTACTGCCCAGTTGACAGCTTGAGGCCAAAATGTTTTGGGAACTTGTCTACTTATGAGCAAACTTCGAACCATGTTCATGATAGTTCGATTTTTCCTTTCTACCACTCCGTTTTGTTGAGGAGTGTATGCTGTGGTGAGTTGACGATGTATCCCATTGTTTGAACAAAACTCAATAAACTCATTTGATGTGAACTCTCCACCTCGATCAGTTCTCAAACATTGAATACATGTCCCCTTTTCTTTCTCAACTTTTGTTTTGAAAAGTTGAAACATCTTAAAGGCATCTGATTTTTCTGTTAAGAAAAACACCCACAGTTTGCGGCTGAAATCATCAATAAAGGTTAAAAGATACCTTTTACCACTGTTGGAGATAGGAGAAATTGGCCCACATATGTCTGAATGGAGAAGTTGAAGTTGTTGTGATGCTCTCCACATACTTTGTCTTAGAAAGGAACTTCTGTGTTGTTTTCCCGTAACACAATCTTCACATAACAATTTATTTGAATATGGCAGTTGTGGCAACCCATGAACCATCTGTTTTTGTTGCAGAGTTTTGAGACCTGCAAAACTTAAATGCCCATACCGACAATGCCCTAAATAATTAAAATTCTGTGTAGGAATGAGAAAACAATGCTGGTCCTGAAGTTGAATCTTTGCACGAATAATAAACATCCTGTTGAGAGACATGGTTGTTTCAATAATAAGACCTCTCGAGGGGTGATACACCTTACATGTTTTATCTCGAAATAAAATTATTAGACCTTTCTCCTATAGTTGGCCAATGCTTAAGAGATTTTTTTTAATTCAGGAATATAAAATACCTCTATAATAATTTGTGAAACAAGATTGACTTGGAGTTGAATGGAGCCTTTTCCCATTACACTAACGCTGGAGTTGTTGCCTAGCTTCACAGACTTGCGAAAGCTCTGATCTAATTCTGAAAAGAATTCCTTGTGTCCTCACATATGGTTGCTACATCCCGAATCTAAGAACCATGATGTTTCATCATGTGCTTTCTTGATGTGAGCCATGAGAAGCAACTCCTCTGTTTTGTCATCATCTCCATCATCTTCAGAATTTACTGAGTCTTCAATCATCTCGGCATCATCAACATATGCCATCAATAGCAATGGTTCAGCGGTCTCAGCATAGTGTGCTTGTGTCTCCTTACCTTTGCCCTTCTTTGGACATTCATACTTAAAATGACCAAGGTCATGACAATAAAAACATTCAACCAGAGATTTTTCAAAACCTTGTCTCCCACGGCCTCGTCCCCTTCCACGAAATGCTCCTCCACCATGGCTTGACTTCCCAAAACTGTTGTCATGGGTGATTTTTAATGCTTGCTCTTCCACGACATGTCCTTGCATGCATTGTTCAAGAACCAATAAACTACTTTGCAATTCATCAATGGTCATAGTGTCCAAGTCTTTGGACTCCTCAATAAAGCAAGCCATATAATCAAACTTTGAAATCATAGAGTGTAAGATCTTTTCAATAATAGTAACATCAGATATTTTTTCACCATGAAAACTCATTTTATTAGCATAGTGAGAGTACGGGCAAAGTAATCAGAAACGGTCTCACCTTCCTTCATATGAAGGATTTCAAAATCCTTACGAAGGGCCTGCAATTGTGCACGTTTCACCCTTGTGTTCCCCTGAAATTTTCTCTTCATTGAATCCCAGATTCCTTTCGATGTCTCCTTATCTAGAATAGTCTCAAGGATTGAACGATCAATGGCCTGGAAAAGATAATTTTTTGCTCGCAAATCTTTCAATCTCCGATCTGCAACCTCCTTCTTTTGTTCATCTTAGAGATCAGTATTGTCTGCTGCAGCAGATATTCCAGTGTCAACTACGTGCCAATATTCTTTAGAGCGAATAAAATTCTCCATCAGCATGCTCCAATGATCGTAGTGGCCATCAAATCACGGTATTGCTGGTTGAACAAAACTGCCCTTTGTTGTCATTTTTGCTGCTGCAAAACTTTGACACGGTTTCAATATGGCTATGATACCAAATATTGAAATTGCTTCAGTAATGATATACTAATAGGATAAGACTTGTGCTTTCATTATGTAAAGTGGTTGTATATATAGCCATACAATCACTAAAGAAAAGCAGAGATGATAAACTTGAATCAAAACTAAAGATAATATCAGTAGCCTGATTTTTAGGAACAGAAAAACTGAAAATACTAAGTCAAACAACTAACAATGCTGACACCATCCATTGAATTTGCCAACAGCTCCCACAGCCGGCCGGTCACCTTCGAATTTCCGATTCATTGGATTAGTTTCCCTCAAATTAAACTCGCTCCCAACCCAATCAACCGAATGGAGAGTTATGTGAAAAGCGCCAAAGGAACGCGTCGTCTGAGCACGTCTTTAGAGTTTAGAATGCCATGCTCAAACAAAGTCTTCTAACATTGGAAAAACGTTGATAAAATTTAAATTACAATTAGGACTAATATTCTTTTAAGTAAAAAAGAAAATAATAATTTTCTTCTTTTTTTTGTGCATGTGAAAAAAAAATTAGGTATTCTCTACATAATTTTAAAATTATATATTTCTCTATTTTAATTCTTTGCATCTTAAATTAAATATTTACTCTAAATAGAATCATACTATAATAAAAAAATTATTTTTTAATATAACCATGATCATATTAATTTATAATAAAAATTTTATTAATTTTAAAAGAACTAAGCATTAGACATCTCAAAGTAAAAATATAAATATTAATTATAGATCAAACAAAATATGAGTAAGTAATCATTTAAAAAAGTTTTTGCATATAATAAGTTTATCCTTAAAAAGTGTATGAGAAGCGTTCAAAACTTTATTAAAATACATTATGACAAAATCTTGACTAACAACATTAAATCATTAGAAGCCTCAAGGTTAAGAAGATTGGCATATGCTTGAGAAGTTTAGGCACAAAAAGTGAGTAATGAAACACAAACTTTCCTATTTTATTGTACATTAATAAAAAAAAATACACATATTTTTATAAATATATTTTATAAACTAAATCTAAGGATTAAAAGATATTTTATCTATTAAAAAATTCCATAGCTAACCTTACTCCATAACACCCGCTTACCATTTCTTAATAATATAAGCAAACCAAATCAGAAGCAATTGCTTCATTGAGTCCATCCCAGTGACTTCATTAACATGATGCGACCTTTCCTTTTTTAACTGACTGTTTTAAATAAGAACTGCGCATTCCTCCGTCACAAATCAAGGGCTCCTGCAACTACCAAAGATACACTCATCGTGCATTTCACAATACCATGCACAAAGCTAGTACTGTATACTCTTCACCACCAAAGATGGGGAAACAAAGCTCAATCACCATAATTATCATCAAGGGCAAGATCAAAATGACCTCAATTTACAAAATTTAAATGAATATGTTCTACACAAATTTGGGCAATTGAATGTTCCCTAGCAGCTATATTGACAAGCATACTGGTACGAGATTTATCTTCAAAATTTTCTCATCCCAACAAGGTTTCTGCTACATCAGTAACAAGAGACAAAGTATAACCTCTTGAAAAGGGTTTTTTTTTTTTTTTCCCCCGGGAGATGCAGAACCAGTTCTCTCGGGACAAATGAAAGGAATAGCCTCTTCTTCTGACAAGGCTCATACAAGTCTTATATTACACCCGTTGTGGGAGTGGGTACGATGGATACCCTCCATTTCTTGGATGAAGTGGAGAACGATGATGCAAAGGCTGATGATGACCATACCGATTATGGGATGTACGTCGTGCTGCAGAATTCATCCTTGGTTCTTTTGGTCTTTCTTTAGCAGCCACGACTCGTTCCAAGGTTTCTACAACTTCTTTCATTGATGGCCTCATTTTTGGCTCAGGTCCGAGACACGTCAGAGAAAGCTGAGCTATTTGTACGGCAGACTTTGAAGGATATTTGCCTTCCAGACGCATATCCATTATATTCTTCAACTTTCTTCTATCAGATAAATGAGGCTTGATCCAATCAACCAAGTTATGCTGACCACTGGGACGATTTGTATCAAGTGCCCGCAAACCTGTCAGCATTTCTACCAACACAACACCAAAGCCGTACACATCGCTCTTCACATATAAATGTCCTGCAAAATCAGAAGCATAGAGTTAATGCAGTCGCCATCTTGCTAAACTTGCATTACAACACAACTCACTGAATATATCAAGTGGACAAGCCACATTACCCGTTGCAACATACTCAGGAGCAGCATAGCCACAAGTTCCCATGACTCGTGTTGTGACGTGAGATTGACTGGCTGTAGGTCCAATCTTAGCCAATCCAAAATCTGATATCTTGGCATTGTAGGACTGAGCACAAAACATTTGACTATTTTTAGAAAAGAATAAAGCTTTCCCAATTAATATCTTCTTATGAGAACAACTAATTCAAAGGCACTCACAAACCACAAATTGCTTTTGAGAAAATGGATCAGGGATGGCTAAGTAAGGATAAGTATGAGCTAAAATTATACCATTTAGGATGGGAAATGGTACTTATTCGAAAAGAAGTCTCATATTCAGCAAGCCTGTGCGCTATTAACAGTCAATGCTGATTGAATTATGTACTTACACCATCAAGCAATATGTTTGACGCCTTGAAATCCCTATATATCACTTGTTTCTCTGATGCATGCAGGAAAGCCAATCCTCGAGCTGCACCAATTAAAATCTTCAGCCTTATTTCCCAGGGAAGTGGCTGAGCAGTGGAGCCCCCTAAAGACAGTAAACCACAATATAAATGAGACATCATTATCAGCAATTGATAGTAAAACTACAAATGTGCGACGGTTATAATCTTACTTCCAAAAAGGTGGTTCTCTAGGCTACCCTTTTGCATAAATTCGTAGACAAGGAGTAGCTCTTTTTCTTCCCAACAGTACCCTAAGAGCTTGACAAGGTTGGGATGAGAAAGCCTTCCAAGGAAGTTCACTTCAGACTGCAAAGGGAGACATGGAATAGAAGTTTAGTACACGGCATCCAAGTAAATCTTTACTTCCAAAATTTTAACTCTCTTAGAAAAGAAAAAAAAATCCTATAAAATTATTTGGACTTGCGTTTGGGTCTTTTCTAAGACATTAATGTCAAAGTTTGCGAAAGGAGCAAAAAAAGTATTGCAAGCTATTAACGGTCAAAGTATTAAAGTTGAAGAAAGGAGTTATACAAGCAATTTTACCTGCCACTCTTCAAAGCCTTGCATACTTTCAGAATTCAATTTCTTAACGGCAATCACAGATCCACTACCACCTCTTGAGGAGGACTTTTCCTCAAGCCAACCTTTGTATACTTTTCCAAATCCACCTTCTCCCAGAACTGTATCATTTCTAAAATTTCTGGTTGCAGCCCTGAGTTCAGAAAAAGAGAAAATCCTTAAATTGGGATGGGGCAAAATCTGCCCATTTGGGTAAGCCTCGTCACTGCCGCTCGCCGCCGAGAATCGGCTGTTCCCTGAGGCAGTGCTGGCTCCTGATGATGTTGTGTTGCTGGTTGTCTGGGATATCCCTGCGGCAGGCAAAGACGTATGAAAAGATTATTTATTGCAAGGAAACCAGATGAAGGCAGAGTAAAAAAAAAAATATAGCAAACCGTCAAAAAAAAGTAATGATGATGTTCAACTGTGCTTGATTCTTGAAGACATTAGAACAGAGAGATACGAAAAGATTGATCTGAATAAAAATAACTGAACCTTGTAACACTTTTGAAGACATAATCATCTTTCAAAGATCAAAAATGATCCAGAAGTTGGCCAGAAAACACCAAAAAAAAATTTCGATTTTTTTCCAGAAAACATGCGAGGACAAGGTTCTATGGGTTGAAACAGGAATACTTGTATTCATTAGCAAAACAACAAGAAGATGCAATTGACAACCCGATAACAGGAGTAGAAAATTGACAAGGACAAAAAGATTTTAAGAAGAAATTACCGGAATTCAAATGACCAGTAGTGCTCAAGCTCTGATTATCGACAGCAGAACTCCAGCAAACCCCCATACTGGGCGACTCTTATACTATTTTAGCACCTTTGCAATCAATATGCCTTTCTCAACACTTTTCCTAGCTGGGAAGATCAAAGTAAAAGAAAAAGCTAATAATTTTCAATATGGCAAATGAATTCCCCTCAATTCTCTTCACATCCTATATCTGATCAAAGTTTCTTCAGCCCGTTTACTCCCTTTGGCTATTCTTCAACTCGGTGGTCAGAAGAAATATCCTTCCCCTCTGCCGACCCGCAAAAGAAAAAATTTTCCAAGACTTGACTGATGAAGCGGCGACTGACCTCGGATTCAATAGCGGGAGCTCCACTCAAAACCAGAATTGCTAGTACTTGGTTAAGAGGAGCAAAATATAGGATGCTTATGGAATTTTGACAAGATAAAGAAATCAAAGTGAAATGATTGTTTATGTTTTATGAAGCTGCGTAGAAATTATAATACAAATAAATACCTGAAACAAAGATTAGAAGAAAGAGCCAGCCTGGTCAGGTCATATAGAGAGGGGTAGAGAGGGAGAGCATTAAATTAAACTAAAGAATTTCTACAAATTCTTCGTAGTTGGGTACAGGAAAGGGAGGACGACCATTAAAACAAACAAAAAAAAAAAGAAAGGCTAAGTCAAAGTCAAATTAACGGAGTGTGTGGAGTTTGGGGGCTGATTGGTAAGAAGGAGAACATTAGGTTTGGGTCAATGCTCCCATATCTGCATCATCCATTTCCTTTTCGAGGGCGAACCCATTTTCAAACTTCAAAGAAGAAGAATAATGTGTACGCAGACCCCACCGAATGCTTCAGAGGTTTTTAAAGTTTATTTTCATTCGTTTCTGATATAAAATAATCCTTTGTATCGATATCATCGTATAAATATAAAAACATTTTTACTACGTAAATATAAAAATATTTTAAACATAATAAACATATATTTATTATTTCATAATCTATTTTCAAAGGTAGAAAAATAAGAATAAAGAACATAAACGAGTACAACTTAAGACAAAAGTACAATTTACTCCTTTTTTTTAATTTGAAAAACTATAGGTATAATAGGTCACATGTTAAATTACTTTTTTTAAGTGTTTTATTTTTAATTTTAACATGTTATATTTTATGTCAATTAATGGATAAATGGACAAAATACAAATGAATTAACCCTGAATACTCGACAATCCGACTCTTTCCACAATGGATTGAGAACTACTAGATTTATAAACAAAAATTAATAAGACATAGACAAGTGGGGGGTACCCAAGTGGCTTACACTCCCACACTTAAGTCTTTCCCTTAGGGGAGGTCTTGAGTTCGAGTTGAATTATATTCTTTTTCTCTAAGTTCAAGAACTGACTTAGACATCAAAGTTATCTTTAGGGTAACAGTCCACTCATGTGATTTTTTTTTATCTTCGTTGTTCTTCTAGGTGCCATGACAATTAGGGTGACCAGAGGCTAATTTCAGCTCCATCACTTTTGATGTCGTATGTGGGAATAGCATCAATCTAAATTTCTTTCCAAATAACTCTTACAAAATATATTGTCATGGTAAGAAAGCAATCATCACCACGTGAACCTCCACGTAAGATTGATCTACGTATTAAAGAAACAATATAAGAAGTAACTTCAGAGGCAAGACAAGGTCATGACAATGCAAAGATAGCTACTTCAACATTAGTACAAGTTTCTGAGCCAACACACACTGGACCATCAAGGAGACATGCCAAAATGAATCATGGTGGACACATTTTAAGGAATCTGACAATGTGGCATCCTCAGGTCCCACAGGGATCTCAGTTGAGTCGTGTCATAGTCCCAGGTTATCTTTTTGAAAGAAAGGTAACAACATTAGAAAATTTCTCAAGAAGAAGAGATTTTGTTTCAACCAGAAGGAGTCCAGCACCATCTTGTCAAGATGATCAAAGATGTTTTAGAGGTCTAGAACACTAGAGTAGAGAAGGTGAAGGACAACCTTCATTGCCAAGGTCGAGAAAAGGTCGACGCCTATTAGAACAACATGGAACCATGAAGAGAAGCACAAAACATGGAAACTCTTGGAGATCAATGTGCAAAATGAAATAAACCTGAGAAGGGAACTTCTGCCTGGTAATCTTAGAGAAATTCTAATTAATGACTAAGAATACAATCTACGAGATAAATTGAAAAGAGCATCAATTTCTAGAACAAAACATTAGAGATTGAAACAAAGCAACTAAGAGGCATAGAAAGAGACCTCCATAGGTCTAGTCTGATTGAACAAATAACTATCAAAGATCTGGAAGCATCCCCATGACTTACATAAAAAAAATAAAAAATAAAAAACAAAAAATTCACTCCCATCAACTTTGATTAGGCAAAAGGACCTAAAGTACAAAGTGGAGTTAAACTCTTTGAACGATCACCCTTTGTGTATAGCATTAGGTTTAAGAAGATGCCTTCAAGTTTTAAACCTTCGCAAGTCCACTGCAAAACATGATGGAACAACTCCATATAGACGAATATTTGTCCTATATGGAAATGTTCGAATACCCAAATCATGTCAAATGTAGAGCTTTCGCTTCACCTTCAAAAAAGGCCCAATCATGGTTTAAAGGCCTCTGAGCAACAAGCATCTCAAATTGAAATCAACCAAAGAACAGTTCTTAAAGAACTACCAAAAGCAGTAAGAGATGCGAGAAAGACATAAATCAACTCTTCACCGTCAAGCAAAAAGTCACTGAAAGCATGAGGACTTATTACATTGGAAAGATAGGGTATTTGGATACCCAAAAAGAACATTAAACTTAAAATTATGTTATACAGAATTTCTTGCTGTACTTGATGGTTATTCAGACTCGAGTTGGATAACATAAGTTGGTGATAATATTTCAATTTGAGGTTGAATATTAACACTATCTAGAGGAGTAGTAAGTTGGGCATCAAGAAAACAAACTTGTCTTGCTCACTCAACTATTGCAGGTGAATTTATAGCTTTAGCAGCTACTAGTAAAGAAGCTGAGGGTATGGCTAAGAAATAGATAATTAGAAATTGACTTTTGGTCTCAACCTATGCCACCTATTTCTTTACATTGTGATAGTGATAATTGCTTATAGTAATATTTATAATGAAAGCCTAGAAATAATAGTATAAGATTAAGACATGCTTATATTAGAGAATTAATTACAAATAGCATTATACTATTAGTTATGTTAAATCTATAGAAAATTTATCAGATCATCTAACTAAAGCCTTGACAAAAGAAAAAATGTGGATGACTACTTGTAATATAGGAGTAAAATATAACCTCGTATACATCAATGGCAGAAACCCAACTTCAAATAACCAAACCTATTAATCTTGATGCCACCTATTTCTTTACATTGTGATATTGATAATTGCTTATAGTAATATTTATAATGAAAGTCTAGAAATAGTAGTATAAGAGTAAGACATGCTTATATTAGAGAATTAATTACAAATAGCATTATTACTAGTAGTTATGTTAAATCTGCAGAAAATTTATCAGATCATCTAACTAAAGCCTTGACAAAAGAAAAAATGTGGAGGACTACTTGTAATATAGGATTAAAATATAACCTAGTATACATCAATGACAGAAACCCAACTTCAAATAACCCAACCTATTAATCTTGATGCCACCTATTTCTTTACATTGTGATATTGATAATTGCTTATAGTAATATTTATAATGAAAGTCTAGAAATAGTAGTATAAGAGTAAGACATGCTTATATTAGAGAATTAATTACAAATAGCATTATTACTAGTAGTTATGTTAAATCTGCAGAAAATTTATCAGATCATCTAACTAAAGCCTTGACAAAAGAAAAAATGTGGAGGACTACTTGTAATATAGGATTAAAATATAACCTCGTATACATCAATGACAGAAACCCAACTTCAAATAACCAAACCTACTAATCTTGATGTTTAATGGGTAGCAAGTTACTGATAAGTGTTTAGTAATGAAGCACTTAATTAGTCTCATAAATGAGAGTTGTTAGTGCTTATATTATTTGAGAGGATGAGCTCAAACTCTTGATGGAGTTTTGTAAATGTTGTCTAAAATAAAAGACAACAAAGAACTTCACCTATATGAATATGAAGTGCCTCTTCAACATGAGTTTTAGAGGGTTTTAATTATGTAGATATTCGTAGAAATTGGGATTTCTTGCACATGGCCATTAAAATGTGATAGGAGCATTAAGAAACTTTGTAAAAAGAAATTACATATAATGTGTGGAAGTTTTTTCAATCCTAATATTATGGAGTCATAGTTTAATACTAGAACTCGATGTACTTCATTAGCATCCTAAAGCACTTATACTAATTGAATGTTTAATCTATAAGACACTTTCTTCTATGCATTATAGTTTATTGTGAACAATGAATTCTTGGAATTAACAAATTAGGGCGAGAATATTGAATAGTTTGTTAATATATGAAAAGTCCCTTAAACTTTATTTATATATTATATGATATTATTTATTTTTAAAACCAGTTTTTTTAAAGAAGAAATTTTATTTTTGCAAATATATTTTATGAAAGATGATAACCTCTCATAAGAGTTTTTTCTATTTTTATAAATAAGAGAGTTGTTCATTATTGATATAATGAAAAATATTACACCCTCCGTCTGAAATTAAATGTCTCATTTTGACTTTAACAAAATTTATTAAAAGAGTATAGTAATATCAATTCCTTTGTAAAAATTTTTGCTAATTAAAGAAACGAGATATTTAATTCCAAATAAATCAAAATAGAAACATAGACATTCAATTTTAAAAAAAAGAAAGTATTATATAAATAAGACCTCTCAATCTCAAATAATATTACTGCTTACAATTATATTGGAGTAACTTGCTTTTAATAAGGAAAGCAATATTATATTAAGAAAGTGAGTGATATCAAAGTCAATTCTTCGAACTATTGCTCTGATTTTTCCATCCGAAACATTAGCGATTTTCGAGGAAAATCCTATAAGATTTGATCTAGAGTAATTATAAGGTGTAGAAGCAAAGCATCAAAATTGATAAGTTAGAATTATTATTTTCAACTATCTTTAAACTTCCTAATGCAATTCAGATTCAAGCACAGTCATCTTTATTGTTAAGTGTTTGTGCGTTGATTATCTCAAATAGATATCATGAACAATCTTTTTAGGATTAAACCTTTGTAAAATTTTGGTGAAATTCTGAAAAATATAGAATATATATGTATACACTCTTCGCTATTCTATATTTTTCAGAATTTCACCAAAATTTTACAAAGGTTTAATCCTAAAAAGATAATGCTATTATGGGTAACGGAGCTCAAATTAGTTTTGAGATTCAGTTAAGTTTATAACGGTCAAAGTTAACGGTCAATTATCTTTTTTAAAAAAAAAAATAAAAATTAATCAAGTACCCTAGGATTTAGTTTATCTTTTTAGGATTTAGTTTATAAAATATTTTTTTAAAAAAATTTTTTTTTATAGAACAATTTATTTTTTTTCTTAAAAAAAAAGACAGTTGACCATTAACTTTGACCGTTAGAAACTTAACAGAAGCTCAAATTAATTTGAGCTCCGTAGCCCATAATAGCATCTCCCTATA
>JAWZTD010000082.1:6654213-6675530 GCA_035221335.1 Echites panduratus
GACTATAAAGATGAGAATTACTTATGACATAATCCATGTTGTAATTCATCATCACGGGTCATGTCCAATACATCATTATCTAACATGTATTTATGTTCTCACTTGAATATCCTATATTCATGATCAGTAAAACGTGACCATCAGTGAGATTACATATTATTCTTAATTTATTATTATTCCAACAATAATAACCAAATATGGACTATTTAGAATAATGTATCTATTACTAAAAGGGTTTTACTATTAAGTCACATACTTAATGACTAAAAGGTAGATAGTATTATTCATGGAAACATTAGATAAAATAAAATCAATCTCATAAATACATTTCAAAGCACAAATACTTATTATGTCATTGTTCTAGTACATACTACTGTCATACATCCTTCTCTATCCAAGTTAACGGCTCTCTATTAGACTTCTTCAAAGGGTAAATGGGGCTTCGTCTAGGTGATCCTCTCCCCCTCCCCAATCTCTTTGTTATATGTTTGCAATATTTGTCTCGACTCCTAAGGAAAGCTACTTCCTCTTCCGAGTTCAATTTCCATCCCAAGTGTCGGGGGTTTCACATTGCACACTTGGCATATGCAGATGATCTTCTCCTATTTTCTAGGGGTGATTTTACTTCAGTCAAGATTCTTGTGGATTGTTTGATATCTTTTGGCTTGGTGTCAGGTTTGGAGGCTAATGGTCTCAAGTCTAACATCTTCCATGCGGGCATTCCACAAGAAGATCTTCATTCCATCATGGATACACAGGTTTCTCTCTTGGGCATATGCCGGTTAGATACCTCGGAATCAAGCTTGCACCGGTGAGACTTAAGGTGGCACACTATAAAGACTCCTTTGAATGTATCTCAAACCAAATCACTTCTTGGAAGATGCTCACTCCCTTATATACCTGTAAGGTGGAACTCATCAAGTGTTCTTCAAGGTACCACTAGCTATAGGCTTGGTATTCTCCCTATGCAAAGTACTATTATTGATCATATTCATGCAGCTTGTCGAGGATTTCTTTGCAATAATAGAGGCCTCTTGTAGCTTGGAGAGACTTTTACCACCCGAAGGAGAAAGGTGGCTTGGCCTCCAGAATCTCAAGGCATGGAATCACTCTTTCTTGATCAAGACAATGTGGATATCCATGTAAAGAAGGACACTCTTTGGATCAAATGGGTGAACCAACACTATCTTCGACATCAATCTATTTGGGAGGTCACGAAGAGGACAGTGGACTTGGCCCTTTGGAAGTAGCTCTTGGAGATCCGGGATATTATTGTGGCTAAGGAGGGTTCCTTGGACCTTGTACTTCTAGGTTGGAGGTTCACCCGAGATACCAATTTTTCCACCAAGTAGCTTATGACTACTTTAGACAAATGAAAAATAAAGTGGTGCTAAGTTCTATCGTTTGGAAAGGATGGATACCTCTCAAGTATTCATTCATTACTTGGCTTGCGGTACATGGCAAACTATGTACCTTAAATAGGTTGGCCTTTTAGAAGTACCCTCTATATGTTGTTTTGTACTAGCAACCCGGAGTCACATGCGCATCTATTATTTGCTTGTCCTTTCACTCAGGCATGTGAGAAAACATTCGGTCTTGGAATTGTAACACGACTTCACCATGACTTCATGGGACCTACTAATGCCTTGATGCAATTTTTCTAGAAATGCTTCTTTCATGATTTGTTCCAATAGGTCTCCTAGAAGGTCCTAAAAGTGTAGGTTCTGGAATTCGTTGCAGAATCAGGTTAGATAACCCTACACCATTCTGGTCTTGTACTGGTTGTGCGAGAACTTCTTGGACTGTTTCCTTGTTGCATAGATCGGTTCTACGTGGAAGTCCATGACATGCCGGTTGTACCCATATCATTACAATGTATAGTTTTATTAATCGGGAAGTTATTTGTTCTCAACATAGGCCACCCCAGAAATGATGGAGCTCGAAATAGCCAAGAACAAATTAAAAATGAATGATCACTGGAATGTGTTATTGTCTTGAGAATAACTCTGATAATAAAGTTAGTCTAGAATTCAAGAATGAACAGAATTGATTAAATTGAACTGAATCCTCCGATTCTGAGTGGTCATTGTGCGTAAAAAGAGAACTGATCCCTTTTGGTGTAGTTACTTTATTTGAGTTGATCTCAATCTCATGTAATCTTGTTTGATTGGGAGAGCATATCCTGCCAATCTTTTATCTTGATTTCATGAAGTGTCTTGTTATAAAGTGGTATATTCATTCACATTTCTATACAAAGTTAATGCGATCTTAGACTGGTCTAGAAGCTCTCTAGCGACCCGAACAATCAACAACCTAGACTCTCCACTGAAAGCTCTCGATCTATATTTCTATGTTTGTAATAGAGAGATCATAGGTTGTTGATATAAGTTTGACTCTTGTATGGTCTTGTTGCTTTTGTTTGTCGACTTTGAGGGTGTTGACTAACCAGTAGCTCAAATCATCATGTTATCAGGTGTTTGAATTGGATCTTTAAGGTCGTACAATTTGCCCATCAGTAGTTTTAATTTGTCGAATTTGCAAAATAAAACGAACAATTAATAACTTACTCTTTTGATACAGCATAACTTTAATTTTTGGATTAGGTATAATGATATATTTAACTACTCAACTTTCAAATATGATAATTAAATCATTTATTTTTTCTTTAAATTTGATAATTTAATAATTTAAATATGTAATTTTTAATAATTTAGTCAATTAATTTGTGAAATTTGACACAAAGTTAATCATGGTTAATTTTAGAAATTCTCAATTAAATTTGGGGGAAAAAAATGCAACTATGGATTATGCTTTTCGGGCTGCTAGCCTGCTTCTGATTAAAGCAGCAGATAAAGCAACTCCTCCGGTTTTCGTTTGCGACTAGCATCTGGGAAAGATGTGCATAGCCTTATTTATGTGGAAAACTCATCCCTTATACCCGTTTCTCCTCTTTCTCAACCGGGACGAATATCACAATCGACCCTCTCTGCCTCTTGATTGGTGGGAGGAGGAGCAAGATACTCGTATACTCGGCGGAAGGGACGGCGTTGCCGGTGGCACCTGGCTGGCCTGTGCCAGAAATGGAAGACTGGCTTTTCTCACCAATGTCCGGGAACGCCGCTCTACCTCTCAATACGAAACCAAAAGCAGGGGTGATCTCCCTGTTCGCTTCCTTAAGGTGTATTTTATTTTCTGTAAAGCTGTTTGCTTTATTGTCTCTTTGGGAGTTCCTATTTTAACTGAGCTTTCTATTTCCGAAGATGATATATTTGTTTTACCTTTTGCCATGTTGATGGATATGTAATGCCCGTAGCTGCAGTTCAGAGGCTGGGCCTGTATGACCGCCCTTACCTTCGTGGATGTAGAAATCTAGTACTAACTCTGTTAATGTTGCGTTAGTGGAGACGAATCAAAGTTTTAATCGTTATTTCTATTCGTTTTCATTTCAGAGCAAGAAAAATCCTAAAGTTTTTGCTGATGAACTTATGCAAGAAGCAGACAACCATAACGGATTTAATTTGATTGTTGCCGACCTTTCTTCCATGGATATGGTTTACGTAACCAACCGACCAGAAGGCAGTGGCATAACTACAATGTTGGTCTCTCCTGGTGTTCATGTATTGTCCAATGCAAACCTTGACACTCCATGGCCCAAGGTTTGTAGACTCTGGCTGGTTGTTGAGCTTAGTTTTATTATGTTCAATAATGTCAAGGGTATGGTGGGTCAACATCATTATATTCTGATGATGGATTTCAAAGTTGTCGAGTTCCCCCCTGGGGGTACTGTCCTTCATTCCTCTAAGCTAAGCTGGTATTCCGGAGGAAGGGGTGGTGGAACGGTTTATTTACTTCCTCTAGTGGAATTAATATCATTTACTTTGATATTGTTTGATATGGGTGAAAGAGATTAAATACCCAATCTGTCCTAATGTAGCGGGATAAAATTCTGACTTTTGGAGGGCTGTTTACTTCACTCATTATATTCGTCCAACCAGAGTAAATGCTAAATTATATACTTCCCCTCCCCTTTGTAGCTCCTTTTCCGGCCTAACGAACAAGCAATTATAGCAGAAGAAAAGCTCTGCAAGTTGTAACTCATGCCAATTTTTTGTTTTACAAGAAACCCACTTTTTTATTTTGGTTTCCCTTTCCACTCGGATGTGAAATAGATTATCATCATGACGCTTTTGTTTTCATAGGAAATAGCTGTTGAAATTTTTGTTATGCAAGGAAAATGTAAGTTGATCATCATCTGCTGTGAGTTTAAGTTGTCATCTATGCTGGTAGGATGAGGATTTCTTTTCCCCTCTTTTGGTGTCAAAGTCAGGTTAATTTTATTTGTAGAGTTTTTAGCACAGAATCTGTTTACTTAATCTAATTCTTGCTTGTAGAGGTTAAGTTGAAGTGCTAAATGCTAAATGTCCATGCTTAGCAACGTAAATAAAAAGCCTAGGTTTCTTAAGTCATGTCCAAAGTGAATAAATTGTTTGCCAGTTGAATATGTGTGATACTAGAGCTTCTGAAAACCTTTTTTCTTTTATGGATTTTCCTCCCCCCCCCCCCCCATCTTTTTTCTTCCTTTTTGTGGAAAAGTTGAAATGCTCGTTGCCACTCTGAAATGAAGATCTCTTACTGATTGCATAGGTGATTCAGACACTTGATCTTCATTATGCTTTTCTCTATTTCTTATTCAAGCAAGCTGGTGTCATGCATAATATCCGAGTATCAGCAAATTTTACTGTGATTTAAATTGTCATGATTTTATGTTAGTACAGACTCAGAGGTTGGAGCACAACTTCAAAGTTCTTTTGGATAAATATGGCGCAACCGAAATTCCCTTGAAAGAAGTCTCTGAAAAGTTAATGAGTGATACAACTAAAGATGATGAAAGCAAACTACCTCATATTTATGATCCTGAATTTGAGTACCAATTGAGTTCCATATTTGTAGATTGTCAAACTACAACAGTAAGTTGTTAGGAGCTTACACTTCTACTTCTGCATTCAGTTGCACCCTCAGGAATGTCTTTTCTTTGGAACCTATTCTTCTTGCCTTCCCAAGAAATCTTAAATGTTTTTCTTTTTGCATAGGGGCGTTATGGCACACGAAGTAGTTCAATATTGGCAATGCAGGCAAGTGGTAATGTGACCTTCTATGAAAGGCATCTTGATAATGACTCATGGAAGGAGCAAAGCATCAGCTTTGAAATCGAGAGAGAAAAAGATGATATTGTTGCATAGCCATGTAAGTCCTTCAGTACTAGGATATGTACTTTATCTAATTGAAATCATATAACAGAATAATAATAATAATAATAATAATAAGGTCAGATTGACGATAACAATGTGGTCCTCCAACTGATGAAGCACCCTGCCATATGAGAATGACCTGGATAATTGGTAGCCGAGTCTCCTAAAATGTGGGTTCATCTTCATGCCTTAATTCCTTCATCCTGTCTTCCTTTCGATTCTTTTTGGATGTATCTTTCCCACTGTTTGAAGATTCTACTCGGTATGCATGTTGATGAGTTTACTGGAGCAAATTGAATTTTGCTATTGGGTGTGAATTTGTATGAATTAGTCTTTTTTGACTGCATTTTTGCAGAATAAAATGCTGTGAAGGTTATGTTCATACTTAAAAATTAAGTGTCATTACTGGTATATAAACATCTGGACTCAAGTGGGACATCTTGATGTGTACAGGCAACTAAATAATGGCTAAAGTACATCTCTTCAGGTGATCACAGACAATAGACAGACCAAGATACTAGTTGTAGCTGAAGGGAATGATTATTGTTGAACCAAACATTCATGGTGGACCTAGTTTTATAACTATTATTTCCCATATTTTAGAAAACTGAACAAGGTTTTGGTGTCAAGCCCCTGCTGCACATCTGAAGTAGGTGCAGCCATCCCCGCAAACACAAGGCCTTTCTAGCTGCAGTGGTTGCAAACTCCGTGCTCTTTGAACAAGTGCAGGGGTTGCAGCCACAATGCTCGCCGCAGGAACGCGTCCTGTGTTCTGCATCAGAGTCTATGTCATCTGCCCTGGCGGCTGATGTGCACGTGCAGGCAATGCCTCCCGGGCACGGAGAAGGGCAGCCGCATCTGTGGTTGCACACGGAGCTGCCGCTAAACTTGATTGCGTCTGCCATGATTTGAGATTGGTGATGATAAGGAGATTAAGCAGAAGCAGTGACCGGGATGACTGCTCGTGAGGAGCTGCTGAATGAATCCATTTGGTGAGTAATAAGCCAGGAATATTGAAGGTGGTAGATGACATGGTTATGGAAGGAGACGTGGGGACGGGTGGCATTTATTTGTACGTGGCAGAGTTAATCCTTTGTCTGTGAATCTGGTCAGCCAGGATTCTTTATTCCTGCTACTCATAAATAGGTGGGAATTTTTTTTTTCTTTCTTTCTAAAATGTTGATATTGAAAAGAATATTAAGATGGAAAGAAAAAAATATATTTTATTGAGAAAACAAAAAAAAAAGGAAAATATTAAAACAAATGAATAAATATCAATAAGACTGGAAAAAGATGTATATTTATATGCATATGAAAATGTTAAGAGGGGATTTTGGTTAAGTTTTCAATGGTAATTGTCTTTTTTTAAAAAAAATATTAAGTATTTTTATGTTGTAGTTTATTACTATATCTATCATAGTTTACATTTTCTTTTTCTTTTGTTTTAAATTATAATTTAATTTTTTTAGGATGAATAGTTATAGATTAAAAAATTAAATTATTATCATTAATTCTTTCTTAATATATATAATTTTCAATTTCAATAAATTGAATATAGGGTATAAAGATTAAAATTATATTTAAAATTAATTACATTAATTATATGAATTAATATTTCTTAAAATGTGTGAAAAAACAACATGGATTATCTTTATGGATGGAGGTAGTATTTTAAAATTTAGTTTATAAGTATATTTATAAAATGTAATTTCATATAAGATTTTTCCTTTGAAAAAAGAAAGACAATTAATTGGTTGATTGTCGCAGAATAGAAGCGTTCCCTATGATCAATAGTATTCCATAGCAATGTGTAGGATTATTTTATGTATGTGCCTCTGCAGAAGATTTTATCTGATAATTGCAATAGGAAATGGGAGAGAGTCACTTATAGGGCGTTTGATTGTAGGGAATTGGAATTCTATTCCATCTCTTCTATTCCTTGGAATTTTAATACCTTTATTTGATTATGCAAAATGGATAAGAATTCTTATTACTAGGAATTGCGATTCATGATGACACAAGGAAGAACCACCATTCCTAAATAAAACTAAAGAATCACATTTCCTTTCCCCATGAGGAATAGGTAATTTTCTCTTTTTAGTGCTACAATATTGTTCATACACATAACACAGCCCTCAAGTTTATTTCTTTTCTTCAACTTGCGTAGAAAATGAGTCAGGTAATGTTTTTTCCCTTTTCGTCCCCCCCCCCCCCTTCTTTTTGTGGTTTAGATTGTCTCACCTTTTTTTTTTTTACAATAATACAAATATTATATTTTAAAGTTGTTCTAAGATATAATTTTGTGTTATAGATTATATTGCAGGTTAGGGAAAATATAGGAAAGTATACATGAACTATTTACGTCTAACTCATAATATACATATATTTTGTTTGTATCTATATATATACATAATCAAATTTCGTGTGATTATTTACATCCCGCCACAACATTCCACAACGGAGTACGAATCTAAGTCACGTGTGATGCATGTGATTACTGTGCAAGGCTAAAATAGTTATTTCAACATATGCCCACCCAAAACTAATTCAAACCCACCCATTTCCACTCTCAATCGGTATTGGATCTGTGGTGAAATTAGACATGCAAATTTTCAGCAAAACCCATTTCCTCAAATCAATTTCTATCCTCTTTATACCTCAAGCAACCTCTTCCAACCAAAGGATAGACCTCGTCCGATCCCAGTCTTGGGGAGAATCCTAATGGGAGTTTATGATGGCCAATGGCAAGTTTAGCTTCATCTTTTATCCATGATTGATAATGGCCTGGTTAAGTTTGGAGAGCTGATTGAGGAGGGATTTGGCTAGTAAATTACTGGATTGGAGCTGTTGGTGCAAGTCTAAGATCTGAATGTGGCTTCTTTGGAGTTCATATTTTGTGGAATTTAGCTCCTGAATGGGCTTTGTGTAGTCCAGAATTGGAGTGAGAAGTTACTGGAAATGGGATGGAACTTGAAAGAACGGTGAATATATAGATGGTGAGAAGGTTTGTGAGTATGACTAGGAGTAGGATTTTGAGCTTGAATTTAGTTTGAAGATGATGGTTTTGTGATCTTTTCGATAGAGGATGGTCTTCCTCTGCACTTCCCATTTCCTTTAGAAAATTCTGCAAGAAATTAGTCATCAAATGGAAGAAGTAGTAGTTATAGCGAGAAGGAAATATCTTATCAATCCGCTATTTTCTGAAAATGGGTTTTCTGAAATTTGCATGTCTGATTTCACCACAGATTCAACACTGATTGGGAGTGGAAACGGGTCATGTTGTCTTCTTTTTGTCGGTTTTAGTTTAGTTTTGGGTGGGCATATGTTAAAATGACTATTTTAGGCTTGCACAGTAATCATATACATCTCAAGTGACTTAGATTGGTCGGTCTTCGTCCTGGAGTATGATGGCGGGGTATAAATAATCACACGAAATTTGATTATGTATATAAATAGATACAAACAAAATATATGTATATTATGAGTTAGATGTAAATAGTTTTAATACTTTCCACTATTTTCCCTAATATATAATTTTAATTTTCCTTTAATATTTTTTTATGGAGTCCAAATTGGTCTACGAGTTATCCCAATCGTCACGGCAAAGTCAATTCATGTTCTTGAAGAGAAAAGGAGAGACTCAACATTGATTGTAGGATTATATCTTGCCGATATTTCTTGGAATCATGGAGTTTCTTTATTGGAAAATAATGGTATTGAAAAGCCTAAAGGCTATTGATAGACTTTATTTTTATTATAACAAATTAAGGATTAATGAGATTCAAAATTTGATTTTTAGTAAACTATTTGAATACATGAAAATGTTCTTCAACAATTGGTTTATGATACTTAATGAGGAAGTTTTTCAATTGTTCGAGACTTTACAAGATTGAAGACTTCAAGTTTGCAGAACTAGTTTACGAAGTTTGGTTGGGTAATTAGTTCTACTTTTGTACCAAGTCTTCCTTATGTTGATTTCCTTATGTTGATGATTCTTGATTTTAAATTGGTTTTAATTATTTAATTGTCAAGCTCATATTTTGATAAAAAAAAAAATCTTTACTATAGTTTGATCATTAAAGTGTTTTTTAAATCAGTTGTTTCAAAATAATAAGTGTTTACAAATTTTTATCTCAAATGGATAGTCCAATTTAGTGGGATTAAACTTCAAATGTGATTCAATATCAATTAGTGATGTTGGAGATTTTGGATATTCATGCAAATGAATGGAAAGTCCAAAACTTTGAAATCATGATCTAAAACCTTTTCAAAGAGTTATTGGAAAGTTTTGGAAGCAAAATTTCCTCGAATGGATCATCCGTTTCTGTCTAACTAAGTGCCTAAAACAGAGAATTTCTAGTTATTAGACACGATGTTTTCCCTTGTTTAAAAGGTCTTCTTAGCACTTTTCATATCATTCTTGACACCAAAAAGTTTACACTTCAATATAGATTTGCAAGAAAAGCTGAGCTACTTTGATTTCATTATCTCTTCACTTTTGTTTAAGAACCATCACAAGGAATCTTGTTATGGCTGAACTTGTATTCATCTCACTTCCAAGGGAAGTGCTTTCTATATCCATTTCTACTCTTTATTGCTTTGTGGTTCCTTGGTTGTCTTTGTGACACAAAACCTTTAGATAAGGTAATCCTAGTTTGATCTAGGTTACACTACTTTGTCTTCGTGACACAAAATCCTTAAAAGAAATTATCCTAGTTTGTATTTATGGTTTAACTTAGGTTTGTTAGCCTTGGTTGTATTGATTATTGAAATTAATGAATTTAAGGGGAAAGCTTAAGGTAGAAAACCTTAGGTAGTGGATATAGACTCACAAGGGTGAGTTGAACCACTATAAATGTTTGTTTGTTGAGCTTATTTATTGCCTATCCCTCTTGCTTTGTTTATACTTGAATTTATTGCCCTAAAAGTGTTTGACAAAAGTTCTCAACCAACTAGAATTTCAAAGCTACAACTAAAATTAAATTAAATTGAAAAATATTTAAAAACCTAATAAACCCCCCCCCCTCCAGTAGGATTTTTCCATACATTTTCATGCACGTCTCTCTTTGAAGATTGTCATGAAATTAGGCTAGACCTCGAGCTCGTAGAGGGACCTTGGACCTCTAACGAGGGAGGAACTAGGTCGTGGATTACAAGTCATAGGTCGGGATTGAAGCTTGTAGGTCATATGTTGGAGGTCATGGCTATGAATATATCATTTCTACAGCTCTTTTATATTTTGTTTATAGAACTTAAGAGGTTTAGATCCATTACGAAATGGGTCAAGTTCTCGGTTCTTGGATCGTTTTGTTGGGTATTTGGATTATGTTTTTCTTGTCATGCTTGTTTGCTTATCAATTTGGTTCTTTTAACTTTAATTAGAAATATTTAGTCTAGTTTAAAATATATATATATATATATATAAATTTAACAATCCGATAAAATAAATATATGTGAGGTACTCTAATTTTCAATTCCCAATCATTTTCTATTTTGTATCTATTCAAACTAACCAAACATAACAATGTCAATTTTAGGATTTTTCATCTTTTCTATTCCATTCAATCAATAATGGAATATATTTTCAGCAATTCAATTCGATTCCCTATCAATTCTATTCCTCATCTATTCCATTCCAGTGAACCAAGCGTCCCTTTTAAAGAATTGGGTTAATGTAAAAGTGTAGACATTGGATGATCCAGTTAAACTAGAAAAGGGATAGATAAATTAAATTGGTCATGCGATAGGTGCTTTAATCATTATTATTTTGTTTTATGTCAGGGTGCAAACAAGCTGAATCTAAATCTATTAGGCTCGAGCTAGCTCATTTATATTCTTTTAGGCTCTAATTTGACCATCTCTCTCAAGAACTTAAATATCGAGGCTTGAGCTCGACTCGAAGTATTAGGAAGGCTTGAGCTCAAGCTCGGCTTGTTTAACTTTGCCTTGAGCCCAGGCTCATTTAAACTTTAAAAAAACATTAAAATTAAATTTTATAATAATAATAATGATATTTAAAACAAAATTTAGTTATACAACAGATTCAAATTTAAATCTCCTTAATGAGTATCTGAAGTCTAAATAAAAAAAATTAACATTAGAGTTACTTAAATCGCAATTATGTCATGACAAAATGACCAAATTTTCATAATAAGTTTTTTTCTAAATTGATGAAATATAATTCTTGTAATGCCTTCGACGTAGTCCTGTGATTCAATTGAGTGCTTGAAATAACATATTAACCAAAATATACATGTTATAATCACCCTAATAAAACAAGAATTTTCCTATATATTGATTTTAAATTATGAAATTCTAGAGTAATTGATTGGTGTCAATGTAAAGTATATAAGAAAACACCTAATAACTAAATTACCGCATTATATATCATGACCATGTAAAAACTTCCAATTCATAGCTTGAAAGCAAGTTTTAAATTTATTGAAATAAATAACTAAAGCATCAAATTATATATATTATATATAAATGTTATATGCAATATAAAAATCTTTACATATATACTTTTTGAAAACATAATATGTATATATAACAAATTATATAATAAATAAATTATATCATATTTATAATATGTAAATAAATTATTTTATATATATATCGAAAACTCTTTTAGGCTCGTTAATCCAAAATAAGAGAATACATATATAATTTTTATTTGACTTGACTAGACTCATTTAATAGGAGGGCCGAGCCCTCGTCCAAAGACGAGTCGGTTTGAGTTTTTAGGGAGTCAAGGAGGAAACTTCCCAAATAATTTTCTCCCATTTATAGCCCTAGTTTGATGTGAATGAGATAAGGTTGGTCAAATGTCTTAAAAAGCTAAAGCGTGAATAAAGTGAGGGAGAAAATTTTTCGGAGTAATGAAATTTGAAGGAAAATGATTAATCCGGGTTAAATCGTAGGAGGTTTTCAAAAATCATTTGTAAATTTTGTGCCTAATAAGATGGAAGTGGTTAGGGTTTTTTTTCTTTTCTTTTAAACTCTCCACCTCTCTCCTAACCCTGATACTCTGGCATACAAAGATTAATAATAGTATTTTCCTAACCCTTCTGATACTCTCGCGTACAAAGATCAATAATAATATTTTACTTATTCTTATCATGTCTCAATTTGAAACTTTTTTATCTTAAATATATTAATAAGCTAATAAGACTCGACAGTGACAAAGAATTTTATCTACTCATTTGTTTCGAAATTAAATGTCCATTATCTTAAAATAGATATGAGTTTTTTATACAAATTTTTATTTACCACCTCTTCAAATTCAAGATGTTTGGACAAAAATCCTATTAATTACATTAATAAATCAAATATATATTTATATATAATGAAACATGAATTACTTAGGATCAAATTTAAGAAGGCACCCTCAAATTAGAGTTCGGACCCAAAATAAAAAATAAAACTGGCAAGCAGACAGACTCCACTTTAGTTTTGTTGCATTTTGTTTGTTCTTTCCCACTAGTAATTGACTAATTGTTCTGGAAGAAGACTTAGTGGTCGTTGTGGGGTCCAAATATAGCTGTTTCCATGAAATGCACTCTCTCAGAAGGACTCTGTGGCCCATTGAAAGCCCTACAACCACCCTACCGGACAAAATCACTATTTTCTCATCAATATTTTCAATGCCGCTCCTCGATCCATCATAGTAATTTATATTCCCCGGTTTCAATCTTCTCCTACCTTATTGTTTTTCCCTTTTTCCATTTTCCTTTTAAATCAAAACTCAAAAAGTCCTCCCCACAAAATTCTAAATCCTACAGAAATATAGTTTAATTTTGCTATGGCATTTTTATAGTAATTATTACCTATTTCACATTTCTTTTTTCTTTAATTCTAAATTATAATCTAATTTAAAAAAAAAAGATAATTATAAATTAAAAATAAAATAATCATCATTAATTATCTTCTCATATTTATTACTTTCAATTTCAATAAATTAAATAAGATATAAAAATAAAATTATTATTAAAATTAATTACATTAAATGCACTAACTAACTTTTTTTTTTTAAATACACTAACTAATTTTTTTTAAGATTCATAAAAAACAAAATAAATTATATTTATAAAACGGAAATAATATTTATTTTAAGTGACTTTATTGAACAAATTATAATTAGTCTCTCTAATTTTATCCATTTTTTTCTTTTCGTTGCGTTTCAAAGTCCATCTCCAACTTCATGTAGAGTCTTGAAGAAAGAAGTAAAGAGGTTCTCCGGAAGTGTAATTTTAATTTCCTACTAATATGAATGAATAATGGCAGTACAAATCCCTCAATATTTGCCCTTTTTTTTCCCACATAAATACGCGTAATATACCAAATATTAATTTAATTTAATCCAAAGCGGAAAAAATTACTGAAACAAAATAATCTCCACCGGCCGGTCCTTCCCTGACCCCCACGCTCCTCCCATCTCCCCGGTTGGTCAACCGGAACCAAGGTTTATACTGATAAAATCCCATTCCACTTCCAAAGCAAGCAGCTTTTTTTTTTTTTTTTTCTATCTTCCACAGTATTTGTTCTTCTTTCGTCCGTCGTCTCGGCAATGAGTTTGCATAAATTCTAACTTCATAAATAAGGAGTAAACAAATTCTCACTTGTCTAAAGCGTTTGGACCTGCACATGCCTTGAGCGCTGGACTCCATATCCACTGCACCAAGAACTTTCTGCTCCTCCTTCCGTTCACATTGTACGTCTTCCCATCCCTGTCTCTCATCACCTGCCCAATGTAACCTCCGCCGCCCCCTGTCCCGTAAAGCCCCTCGCACAGATCCCCTATCTCCGTGGGTGCTGTGGGATCCTCCCCCGCATACCATGCGTTCACCAGCGGGTTCGAAGATAGCTCCGCCAGCTCGTGTGCAATCACGCTTATCATTCCGTCCACTCCCACGTCTCCGTTCGGCGGTGTCAATGCTCCTGGTCCGCCCCCTCCCATGTACCCTGGCACAGCGAATGGGTAGGCACACACTTCGGGGCACTGCTTTCCCGAGTTCCCAACCCAGGCATAGGGCAGAGTGTAACCCACCATTGAAGGGAAAGTGAAATAGTGGAACCCACAAACCGCCCGGCAGAAATCTTCCACCGTCACATCCTCTGATGTAAGGATGAGGTAGATCCCCTTCTTGTGATCCACGGTAAAGGGCTTAGTACGGACGGCTGCATCTATGACTTGCTGCATGGACAGTCTGGTCAGGTGCTTGCCCAAGGAATAGCGGCGATCCGAGTACTCTCCAGCTATGAGAACAGAACGAGAGATGTTAGCCCCCGTTTGGTCCGTGTAAAGAGAGACGGTACTCCACCAATCAGCGACGGAGGGAGACGGAGCAGCACGGTGGTTTTTGGTGGAGATAGAGAGGAGGAAGTCCTTAATGAGGAGCTGCTGCGTAGAAGCCCACTTGCCATACCATATAAGGTAAATATTAATCGCAGAGGACAAAACGGGGCCCATGTGGTAGCGGAGGTTAACGAGGTCAGATGAGCCCTCGAATTTCTTGGAAGACGAAAGGGTTCTGGGTGTGAGTTTGGGATTGAAATACTGGGGTTGTATTTCAAGGGTCTGTACGGTGGGAGCGGAGGAAGCATTGATAGAGTGGAAGACTGAGAGTAGCAGCAGTAGGAAAAATGGAAGATTTACAGGCATCGAAGTTTGTATAATGGTGCGAGGAAAGCAATTAAATTAAATTAAATTCAAAATAATAATAATAATAATAAAATAAAAATGGGAAGAAGTGGATTGGCGTGAAGCAGAAGAGAAAAGGGGAGGGCATTATAAAGGGAGGGAGATATGGGTAGCGATGAGCATTGGCTTGGGGAATTGAGGAGTTAGGAGGGAAGGAAGCAGAGCTGGTGACAGCTGCCATTTTTTCTTTTTCTGTATTTCTCTGTGGGCACAGGAGAGAGAGAGAGTAAGCAACGGTGGAGTGGATGCTTTTCTTTCCCCTTTTCTTTTTCCATCAAGTCATTGTTTCTAGTTCTACAGTACGTCAATCTAGCACAGTTCTCGGTTTAAGGAATTAAACTTAAACTCGATTTGGAAAGGCGATCCATCTAAATTTTATCAATTAATTTCGAAAAATATATGAATCAATTTGAAAAAATATATGTTTAAATTAAAATTTATTTTTCAGTTAAAAATATAAAAAAAATCCGATCATTCAATCATAAATGGGTATTTCAATTTAGTTTTAAGACGGATTTTTTTGTTTTTAAGTAAAAACCAAACTCCAATATAAATGTGCATTTTTTTAAAATGGATGGATAGAATCGAGATCGATTGCCTATCCAAATTTAGCCTTAAAATCTCCATGGAAAATTTATGTTAGGATCTATTTGGACATTATTTTTATTTGAGATAGATAGATTTATTTATTTAGATGTATATTTGAACAAAAACTTATTTTATACTCAAAACATCATCTTTATTTTTGAATGGACCCATTCAAAAAAATGTTCAATTTAAATATTTTTCTCTTCAATTCTTTTAAATGAAAAATGGTGAGCTCAAATAGACCATATATTAATAATAATATGACAAATGAGTACGATTCGAAATACTCAATTTAAATACTCACTAATTTGGATCAAGAACTAGAATCCAATTTGGACCACTGTTCAGTCAAGATTTTCAAAGGATTATAAATAAAAGTCTATAAGGCCATATAAGAGTCAATTTTTATATCAACGACCTATGACCTCTTTATTACAAATAGCGATCTATAGGTCGAGAGCCTTCACTAGAGAATAGAGGTCATTAGTTGTCCAAGGTTGCTAGAGAGCTTCTAGGACCTCTTGTATATTATTTGAAGGACCTTCCAGAAGACTAATTGCAACAAGCCATGAAAGAGATATTTCTAAAAACGTGGCATCAGGGCATCCTCAGTTCTCACAAGGATTACGGAGAAGTCCTGCTACAGTTCTAGAGCATTTGCTCAAAAGCATGGTGAACTTGTTGGAAAACCTCACTAGAAGAAGGGATTTCATTTCAATTGGAAGGAGTCCAGCACCCACTTGCCATGCAGAACAAAGACATTCAGAAGTCTTGGAATGCTAGGGATGAAGGAATAAAAGACGATCCATATCATACATGTCGAGAGAAAACCATGACCTAGTGAAAGAACACGGGAAAATGTAGAGAAATAACAAGAGGCTTACAATTAGATGGCCTTTGAAAATCAATTATCAGAGGAAAGGAGTGGAAGAAAAGATCTTCCACCTATTGATCTCTGGGAAACTCTAAGAAATGGATGGGAATATGACTGTAGAGATAAACTTGGCAGGGTAGTGATCTCCAGGACTCAACATCAAAGGAAAGAGCAAGTCAGACAATTAGATAAGGAGGGAAATCCTCAAAGGGCTTACAACTTTGAGTAGACCCCGGGCAAGGATTTGAATTTAACACCAAGACTTGCAAGGAGGAGAGCATCATCCATCAATTTTGATGAAATTGAAGGGCTTGAACCACAAAGTGGAGTTGACATTGCTAAACAATCACTATGAAGATACCTCCTAGTTTTAAACCTCCACAGGTTGCTACGAAATATGATGGCACAACAAAGCCCTAACTCCAAATAGACAAATATGTGTCCTATATTTAATTGTTTGAGTCCCCAGATCATGTCAAGTGTAGAGCCTTTGATTTTACCATGACCAAAAAGACTTATTCATGGTTCAAGGGACTACCAATAGTAAAAGATCTCGAGTTGGAATCAATTCAAAGATTAATTCTTGAAGAACTAGCAAAGTAGCAAAAGATGTGAGAAAGACATCAATCATCTCTTCACCATCAAACAAAAGATTGGTGAGAGCACAAAGAGCTATTGCAGTCGTTTTAATGATGAGACTGTTGAGATAAAAAGGACAAATGATGCCATATACATCATGACGTTCAAGTAGAGAGTGCTAGGGGGTATGTGGCCTTGAGATCGACTAAGGAAGAGGTTTCTGTAGGGAGTTGGATCTCGAATCCTTAAGGAAACAAGATCTGGAATCTTAGAATTTTAAAAAATATTTTTCTCACATAAAAACGATGAGAATGATGATACATATTTTATTTTCATGAACTTTTCGGAATGATGCTTGAGATCTCGTCTAGCAAAATTGAATTAGATGCCTTGATTTACTCAACTTAAGATCTTCTAATCTATTCCCTATCTATGTTTGTGAACAGAAAGGAAAATAGAAGACTAGAGGAAGAAACTGGAGTAGAACAAACGTCTATGATTTTCTGTAGAGAGAAATAATGTTTGTTTCTCTTGGCTTAGAAATTTCTTATCTAGTTATTAGTTATTATAGAATACATAAATAATCCTATTATAATAATTAAAATAGAATAAGGCTTGTCTATGGGCCAAGAGACCAAGAACCTATCTATCTTTTTATTTAATTAAAGGTCCAATAATTATTTATTGAATCATAGATAAAATATAATTATTCTGATCTTTTAATTAAAGTCAATATTTATTTCTATTCTTAACCAATCAATAATTAAGTTTATAGACCTAAATCCAAATTAATTATAAGACTAATAAAAATAAATAACAGCTCAATTATTTTATTCAAACCTGACAATAATTAATCTTATGGATTTAAATCCAAATTAATTATAAGATTAAATAACATAACAAATTAATTTTATTCAATAATAAATTTTTAATTATGAGGATTAATTAAAATAATTAATTAACTATTAATGCTATCTAGAATAAAATTAATTTCTTCTCCAATCTCCTATTTAAGAATGATATAAAATCATTCATATACAATAGGGATAGATTAGGGACCTTAAGATACAATGTTCATGACCTTTTAATACATAGTAGTAATATACTTAGTCATTCTAAACATCTTCTATTATCGTCGTAAGAAGATGATGTACTCCATTACACATTATTGCAGAAACAGAAGGCTTGTTGAGATAAATCTCAATCCTTAGTCTTTAATCTACAGATGTATTGACACATTTGCAATTTCTATATAACACCCACTATTGACCCTAAGTCTTGCGTACTATCACTTTACTTAATAGCATCTAGCATCCTTAAGTATTTAGTTATTTTACCATTAAATCACAATGAATACTCACTAAAGAATATTAAGTACAATAACAATTGTACTACCGAGGCCTCGGTTCAGTGATCCAACTAAGAATAACACACAAGGAGGCGATTAACCCATCTCACAAATGAAATGGCATAGAGACCGACCCTATTTGTGGGTCTGTCTTAACTAACTAACTAAAAGTACCTAACATACAAGGCTATTGATCTTTGCCATGTGATCTCACCCATAGCATATCAAAGCAAGTGGAATTAGCTTCACCAACCCACACTCATATCATGGGGACGCGTCCAAGTTATAGCAATAGTGATTCGAGTTCTCTCTTCTTTGATAATACCTTTAGAGAACAATCACTAAATGATCCTATTCTACACATAAAAAATGTGCTAACACATATTGTCCTTGATACTATTCCTATTGCGACGAACGAAGTTTCTTAGGGTTCGAGTCGTCACAAGGAATACAAAGATTAACCAGATTTCATCTACAGTCTGTTTTGGAAAACAGTTGGTTAATTAGAATGACCAATTAGACCATCCTCTTAATTTGGAAAACTATTGAATACCTCAAACAAAGTAAATGAAAGCCCCAATGTAATTCTACAAGAACCCTAGAAGAGTCTTGGAAAAATTTCACATTCAAGACTAAGTCTTGATTTCTAACACTCAAAGGTGAAGAGAAAAAACTTTGGTTTCCTTTCAATTTTGATTCATCTCTAATTAATTGGTTTGAATAAAATGAAGAATGCTATTTATAGCCAAAACCCTAACTAAAGAAAGTAGGAATTTAATTGCATAAAAGTCCCTAAACTATATAAGAAATACAAGACGAAACATGGGAGAAACAACTAAATAGCCTAATTGCTAGAGAGACACATCCGGAGTCACATGGGCAGCTTTAGGCCCCGAATAACTCATTTGGCGTCTGGATTAGAAATGAGGAGTGCCGGGATTCTTCTGCTGGGTCGTTGGGAAGACTCCATGTTTAGGCTAGTGCCGGACAACATGGTTTTGGCACCTTTCTCCACGATTTTTCTTGCCATCTTTTTATTCCTTCTTGTAGATTTCTTTTCCTTTTTTTTCTTGGCACAAATTTGAAGACCTTTTAAGGCTACAAAGGTGAAACATCCAACCTACTTTTGTTCATGCAATCTTCATGAAGTCTTGGTTTCAAGGATGGCTTTCAAAAGTTGATGCATTTGCTTAGCCTTTGGATCCCATGATCTTTATTTAGCTTTTAGGGTTTTGCCAACATGACTTCAAACTAAGTTTGTGACACAATAATGCCTTTCTTTATTTGTCACAATTGAATTATCGAAATTTGCAAGCCTCAAATCTTCCATGAATGATATCTTCCAAGTGGCCTTCCATAAATGATATCTTTCAAGTGAATTTCCTTTGATGGCATCCAATTATCTTCAATCATTTGAGTCTTTAATAGGATCACATCATTCCAACTCACTTCAAAAAGATTTGTCCTCGAATCTTCGATTCCTACATTAAGAAAGAATGACCGCTACTGTTAATTGAATAATCAAAATAAGACTTACCTCACAACCGATGCTATCAAAGGTTTGGTAGATGTGTTCCTCCATGGAAGTTGCCAAACAAAAGGATCTTACTATTTCCCAAAGGTGGCAAATCTTTCTTTCTTTGCCATAACAATAAGCTCATTAGGTGAAACAACATAGACAAGGAATACCTTCTTCTTTAAGCACCAAGGATTCAAAATGACAACATTTGGACACAAAGCAAAAATCCTCAAGGTTAATATCCTTACAAAAGTATCAAGAAAAAACACTCCAAAAAGTGAACTAATACAAGTTAAACATCAAGAAATAATTTCTTCCCAAAAACAAACACATGTCCATTGAAAGTTAGAAAATGCTCCAAGAAACTCAAAAACTGTCTATATTTGGCACAAAATGTAAACCTTAATATCATGTCATTCCATCAAACAAGCCAAACAGAGATAAAACACAAGGACTTCATCTTGATTTTATCAACATAGAATTCCCCATGTTCATGAAATAACAAACTTTTATCATAGAACATTTCCTTAAAAAAATGCAACAAGTATCCTCTAAGAATAGATATATCTTTCAGACAAGAAATACAAGATCAAGGGTCTAACATATGTCTCAAATATCATGTCATGATTCTCAAAATTTAATAACTGATTGAATTCATCATGCTTTGAACATTTAGGAATACATGGTGTATCTACTCGTAGCACATCAACATGAAATTCATAAGCCTAAAAAAATAAGAATCACAGGGCAATGTGTAACACATTCATTCATGTTGTTTTCAAGGTCAAGAAGCTTTAGAACCTCCTCACAATTCAAAATTATAACATGGCATGATTCTTTGAAAATCTCAAAGGAGCAATGATTCCCACAAGATATAGAATCTTCCATATGAATCTCAAAGAGGTGTTCTCTACACAAGATAACCAACAACTTAGAATTAACAATTAATATGCACATAAGATTCCAAAAATAAAGTTTGCTATCAAGCATCATGACATCAAAGATCCATAATACTCAATGGTCTAACTTGGTTGGCATACTCATGGACTTTTCAAAGTTGTGCGATAACAAAAAGTCCAAGCAGTGTAACTCACAAGAGTATGTCTCCAAGCACTTTTCAAGAAATTCAATGGTTAACAAGTTACATATGGAATCCATGTGCACCATCAATGCATTTCCATCAAACCAAGAATCATTAAGCTCATAGAATTCAATATGATTAACTTGTTTTGAAGCATTAGGCACAAGTCCAAAAGTATGCTTGTTCGAAAATGATGTCCTAGCAAGTTTAAGATGTGGCATTTCATATAAAAGACATTTAAAAATACACATCCTAGTCCCACTAGTTAAGAAATCATCATTGATAGAGACCAAGGAGCTTCAAATGAAACAACTTGAAAATATGCTTACAAAGATAAAGTTTATGTTTCAAGACTTGAAGATTTTGAGGACAAATCTTT
>JAWZTD010000082.1:6675630-6707279 GCA_035221335.1 Echites panduratus
TTTTTTGGAGAACTTTAAATTTGAGATTGAATTGTCTTTTCTATTTGTAAGGATTGAACTTTAGAAAAGAAAAAAAAATTAGGACTATTATTTATGTAAAGGATATTGTTTTCGTTATTTGTTTGAGGCTTAGGACTTGGGGGATATACCTCATGCCAAAAATTTTGAACGTATTTTGAAAGTTTTGGATTTAACTTAGCCCCGCTTGGCGTTCCACACTCATGCTTATTAGTTTACTTCTTACAAGATACCCATCAATTTGAAACACTTACAAAAAATAATATGATTGAAAAAATCCATTTATATTGAACTCTTTCAACTTCCCTTTAGTTTTACATGTGCAACAATTTTCATTAGCAAAATCTTCAAAAACCTTTCTCTTTCTAGAATCTATTCACTCAAATGGCTTCGTGAAGAATTTGTGGAACTCACCGCACTCTTAAGATAAGGAATTTTGAAAACCATGAGTACCTTCCTTCCAGTGAGGTTATCGAGAATCAATATACCGATTTCGAAAAGTATGTTAAAGAGGGTTTCTGTGTAGCTTTTGGTAACTCCACCCTTCCTGCCGCAAAACTCCAGGAATATGTCAATTTATGTCACCTTCCAAGGGATTATTTGTTGTCAATTCCGCCAAGTTCTTCATTCTTGATAGACAATGTGCCAGGACCACAAATATATATGATGGAGATTGGATTAAAGGTTGGTATTCGATTCCCTCTGCATCCATTAATATTGAATATCCTGAAGTTTTAGTCAATCCCACTATGGCAACTGAGCCCTAACATGGTCAAAATGATTATCGAGTTCATCTTGATTTGCCCACGGGCAGGGGTACCTTGTTATTTGGAATTGATTAGGTATTATTTCACTGAATGCTTTACTACGCGAAGTGAGAGTAGTGGATTTTTCATGCTCAGGCAGAGAGAGAAATTCTTCAAGAAGTACCCCACTTCTAATAAGGAATGGAAAGATAAATTTTTGAAGGTTCATCTCGGGTTGGAGTACATGAACTGTAGATACTATTCCTACCTCAGACTTTAATACATCTTTTCAATGATAAACCTAGCCAAGAGTTTGTTTCAAAGAGTCATATTGCAACATTGAAGGCTCATCTAGGACTCCTGGAACTTTCTGAGATGCCTTTCAATGAAAATATCCTTGGTTGGGCAGGTATAAGTCCTGCAAATGACAAGAATTTTAAACTTCTCAACAGTAAGTATTTATGGACTTTACTATTCTTCCTTCTTGATTTAACTGTCATTTTATTTCTTATGCAGATATTGATCTTGCTGAATTTTACAAGAGAAGCAACTCTATCAAAATCTCAAAAGGGAGAGATAATTAAGCTCATGTGCCTCCTCTTAAGAACAGAAAGAGAAAAAATATAGCACCTGATCCTCAAGAGGGAGTGGAAACAAGAATAGTATAGATTCCAGAAGTTCAGACAGAGAATAGCTCTTCTGGTTCATCAAAGATCCCTTTCGTTAGAAGACGGAAGAGAAGAGTAACAGATAGTGACTCTTCATCGACTCCTCCAGTTGATCAGGATGTCAATGAAGTTTTGGATGCATGCTCTTTAACAATTAGATCTAATGAATGTGACATTAGAATGCAGAATCTTGTCCTGAGTAGATGTTAAAGGAATGTCACAGTAGAAAAATCAGTTTGTGAACAAGTTGGTACTAGTGCAATCATGCTGCAACTTGACAGAGGATGCAATCCAGATTCCAACATTCCACAAATCCATGATCCTGAAAAAACTGCAAGTCCTATGGAAGTGACAAATATTGATCCCTCTGGCAAAACTACATCTCAGGAGAATAATCATCTGCTTCATGCAGACTGCCTTGTAGAATCTTCTACTTCAAATGTTCCACAAATAGCTATTGGTAACATCGAAGAATCCAATGAAGTCAATTATACTCCAATAGCTGCAGAGCCTTCTCTTCCTGCTACCCTTATCTCTGACGATGAAAGCCAAACAATTTTGCAAATTGAGACTCTTGATCAAGCACCTCCTAACTTGGATATTAGTAACACGCCTACTGAAAGACTTGATCATGTACAAGAAGATCCTGAAAAGCATATTAATTATATTTCTACTCATGCTGCTCATCCTGAAGCAACCTCCATTGCCAATTATAATAGTACAGCAACTCAGGAATTATTAACTTTCACAACTCAGTTTGTCAACTTCTGGAACACCAGAGTAAATGAAAGAAGAATGATAGATGATGTAGCTATCTTAGCTTCCTTTTCAGATCATGAATTTTTCACTCTAATTCCTGCTCTCAAAGCCATGGTACATAACATTAAACTCATTCTAATATCCTTTTTTTTTCAAGAAGTATTATTTTTTCTTGATTCCTGAAACATTTGTCTCTGGTTGTGAAAACAGGTTGGCTCGGTTTATTCAGCACTCTCTCTACACTTTAATCAATGCCAAAAAAGCAGAGCAACGATTGATGCTGAAAGTAAAGCTCTGAAAGCTAAAGTTGATTGTTTGAATATACAAAAAGCTAAATTTGATGAAGAGAGAAAGAAGACTAAATCTGAAAAAACTAATCTGCTCAATCGCATTGAAGAATTGCAACAGAACAAAAAAAAAAGTTATGAAAACCTCTTTGCGAACCAGGATCAACAAATTAGCAACTTGGAGCAACATGTTGAATTGCTTGTAAAATCCAGTGAGTTTGCAAAGTCTCAGTCCAGAAATTTAGAAGCATCTTCTTTGGAATCTTTCAAAGTCTTGAAGATCAACTTGGAAGGTTCTATAAAGGAATTAGAGAAACAAAAAGAGACACTGCAAATGGAGAAGAACACTTCAGAAAAAAAACTCAAGTCCCTTCCTTCAACCAATCTACCCATCATATCAAGAACTGAGTCAGCTGACAAATTGGAAGCTCAACTAAAAAATCTATATTCTTAATTTCTTATAAAACCAATTACATATCCATTACTAGCAAATTAATAGCTGATATCCAAAAAGCTAAAGAGAAAATATCTTCATTGGAGAATGAGCTCAGCAAGATTCCTCTTTTGAAAAAGAAAGTTATGTCTAGAAAATCAGAGATCAAAGACTTGAAGAAGCAACTAGATATCCTAAAGAATAACAATCCACCGGCCTCGAAGAGCCTTGCCTAACAATCCTAGATGTATAAAATTTCTTCTTCTGTACACAATTGTAACTGTTCAAGATGTAATTGAAATTGCCAAATAGAATTTGTTCTCGGACTATCTTATATTTCACAAAAAAATTTTCTCTTCATATGAAATGACTTGAAACTAATCTACGTATAATCTTCAATTGAAATTCATAAATTCAAAAATGGATTTATACTTAGATAATATCAACTTCAAGAAAACTAATAAAACTTCCAAATTCAGACTTAGAAATTCTGAAATTCTAACGAACGTAATTAAATGTTTGCATATCAAGCAGCACGTTGCCACAATATAATATCAATTAGTGCTGAACAACAAACAATACTACTAATAACCTTAGCTTAAGCATAAAATACTTCAAGTTATATATGTTCCATGTTCACAAAAACTCTTCATGCTGACAAAAATTCTTTCAAGGAAAACCTAAAATATATTCCTTCTCTCAAAATGGCAAACATATAAGGAAATATCTTTATTGGAGAAACAGCTCAACAATATTTCTCAATTGAAAAAGAATCATTGTCCACCATCTGCTAAGAGTCTTCCCTGACAAGCCTACACCAATAGCATTTCTTATTCTTTATACAATTCTGACTATGAAACATTTTATTGACATTCCCGAATAGAATCTTATTCTTGTAATATCTTCAATGTAGAATAAAAAGAATTTATCTTTATATGATATAACTTGATATTGGTCTAGATATAATTTTGACTTGAAGTTGAGGAATTAAGAAATTCATTCATCCTTGGATCATATCAAGATTAATAAAGCTGATAAAACTTCTGAATTCAGAATCAAAGATTCTGCCATGCTAATAAACCTAATTGAATCTTTTGAATATGAATAGGCTCCCTGGTCCAATATTAATTCGATAATCCTGACAAGTAAACAACACTTTAATTAAGCTTATCTTTTAAACATAAAATCCCTTTGGCTATATATCATCCATTATCACACCAACTCTTACCACCAAGAACAAATCTTTGAATTCCAAAAAACTAAAATATGTTCCTTCAAAAATAAACTGCAAATCATATCAAGAAATATCTTTACTGCAGAATCAGCATATCAGCATTACCCGAATGAAGAAAATACATACAGCAAGAAGTCAGACATTAAAAAAATCAAGAAACAATTACATTGCCTAAACAATGATCCTCCGCAACCTCATGATATAATCCGCTCATGTAGCTAAACCCATAACATTTACATCTTTCTTCTATTATATACAATCCTGGAAAATTTGTAAATGTAATTAACTTATTCAATACATTATGTTTTTGAGAAATTCCTTGTTTATTTTTCACAATAACTTCTTTATTCCATGTCCTTTTTATATGTCTTTCCGTCCTCTTTTCTTTTTTTTTTCTTATATTAATATTGTTACTTTGGCTTTTTGTTCCTTTCCCGAATGAAAGAAGAAACAGTTCCCGAAGGAATTAAACCCAAATTTTGTTCTTGGTCCTCTCTTTCCTTATCCATTTCTTTTATTTTTTGCTTCCTCTTAACTTTTTTTCTTATATTAATATTGTTAGTGCCTTTTTGTTCCTTTCTCGAAAGGAAGAACAAACAGTTCCCGAATGAAATCAACCCGAGATTTTCTTCTTGTTATTCTCTTTCCTTATCCATTTCTTTTATTTTTGCTTTCTCTTAGCTTTTTTTATTATATTAATATTGTTACTTTGCCTTTTTGTTCCTTTCCCGAAGGAAAGAAGAAACAATTCCCGAATAAATTCAAACCGAGATTTTCTTGTTGTTCCTCTCTTTCCTTCTCCATTTGTTTTCTTTTTTCCTTCCTCTTATCTTTTTTCTAATATTAATATTAGTAGCATTATTTTTTTTTCCTTCGTTCAGAAAGTAAAATTGAAACATTTCCTGAACAGATTCAACATCGATTTTTCTTCCCCTTATTCTTCTTTGGGATTTTTTTTGTGGAATGCAACTCTTTTAGAAGAATACTTCTTCTTCTTGTTCTTCCTGTTTGTCTTTTTATTTTTTTTTTCGTTCCTGCTTCCTTTGTCTCTTATGGTAATATTAGTATTTTGATTTATTTACCGAAGAAGAAAATAAAATTTCATGAACAAATTCATCTCGTTCTAATTCTTCTTTCAGCTTTTTTCTGGAATGCAAACTTTATTACAGAATTTATTATTAGATATTGATGAATCTATTTCCTCCATTTGCTCTTCTTCTTTTTCAACACTATTCTACATCTTCTTCTCCTTCTTCTTCAGCAAACTTTTTTAACAACATACTACTTCTCTTCCCACAATTTTCTTTATCAATAAATGCTCATCAGCATCATTAAGTCTTTCGACTAATGTAGCACCGAAGAATATATGTATCTCGCATGATAAAGACAGCAAACAAACCTCGTAACTTATGTAAAAAAACCTTCATATCAACTTTATAATTACAACCATTAAAATTTATCTTTAGAATTTCAAAACTAGATAAAATTTAATTTCCTAGAAAACAACAAACCAACAGTCAAATCTTTCTTCTCAACATAAATATAATCTGCATTAACCACTTCTAAAGATGGAACAATGAAACCTCTTGAACTTCCTCATTCATTATCTCTGCAATATAAATACACAATTGACAAATTACAAATCACAAAACTTTCCCAAAAAAACAACACAGAGAACAGCCAAAAATTCCAACAACAGCGTCCCACCTTCACCACCACCCAGCAATTGACACCCCTCCTCCTCGGCCACCTTCTCCAGCAACTCTCAAAAAAAAAGCTGGAGGAATCTCAAGCAAATATGCTCGAACTAAGAAGCGAAGTAATCGAGCTACTTAGCCGTATAATGCGAGACCGAAGTGCGGGGTATATCTACAAAACATGCTTCTCCATGACTTACTACCCCTACAAATTCTCTTCGACATCTTTTTCGACATGCACAAACTGACAATAGATGATGAGTCTGGCATAATTCTCGTATCTGATGATCCAAACTCGTCCAACGTCTCATGTAAATACGATTCTTTAGACACTTCCACCGGACAACAAATCTTTCCTTTTTTATGTTTTATATTTTCTTTTACAATTTTTAGTATTAACATTTGTTAACTTTTTTTTTTTTTTACTGTTTTTTACTATTCTTGTTTTCTTATCTTTCGCTTTTCAATTTTTAGACTTTATATATAAATAGTTTTCTTAATTTTCTTTATTGCCTTCTTTTTCTTTATTATTATTTCTTGTTTATATATCCATATCAAGCATCGCGCCGGTAACACCTAGGTATCATAAAAAGGCCCATTCAAGGTTTGAGTGAGAGAATGAACTGTTGATTTTCACGTATTCATACATGGGAAGGGCGTCTATAATACTTAGCTAATAAGATACACAAAAATAAGACAAAAACAGTCAGGAAAAAGCTAATGATTTGAAGCCTCAGGCCAAGTCCCAAAAACCCTTGGGTGTAGCAGCTGCACTAAAAACAACAGGATTATAGGTAACCATAATTTAATATGCTGATACATATATGTTATTCCCTTCCTGTCCACTCCAAATTTTGCTACACTTTCCATCATTACCCCTTTCCGTCAATATTAAAACTTCATCTGCTAATTGAATGGTGGGTTCACAAATTTCCCAAAAACACTTTCCATGTAAGCAGCACATTAAAACAAATTACATTACCATAAGTTGAGTCATAGTGCGTGCATATATATATATATATATATATACCTGTACTTATACATAAATCTATATGTCAACATGAGCAACAAAAATATAGTATGCGCCATTACAATTCAAAACTAGAACCCACGTCAAGCAAAGCTCTGTCCCGTACGCTAAGACATAGAAATGACAAAAATGGATCTTTCAGTGAACCCTTTTCTGTCATCCTTTAGGGCGACTGAAGTCAATGCTGTCTTGGTTGTTCCCACTGTGTTATTCTGCTGCGGCATCATTACGGACTTTCTCATACAACTGATACATGAGCGTTGATTTTGACATTTGGGGTTCTCTTTCTAGAACAGCAATCACATCCTTAACAGAAATACTGCATGCCACCTTCGGTTGAGGCAAAATCACTTGATTTCTTCCCACTTTTCTAACTGTTCCTGTAAAGATCTCAAGTAAGTAGTGGCAAAACGTAAACAAAATGTACAAATATATATATATGAACAAAAACCATCTAAAGAAGCAAAACCCTATAGATGATAACTAAGCTTATCAATGAAAAGATACATTGAAAATCATCCAACAGCAGCGTGCAGGGGTGAGAACAATTGGAAATAACCTCCAGGCATCATTATTGATATTGTAAAGGAATATGCTACTCAATAAACGCACTGATGCCTGTGAAGACATGCACTGATGCCTGTGAAGACATAGAGGAGTACAAAACTAAAGCTAATTCTATACTATTCACAAGCATCATAATAAAAGTCAAAGAACCAATACTAAATGTAATAGGGAAGCTGAAAATGCTCGTACGGCCAGCAGTGCTAAAAGAGGTACCCCATGTCACTGAACTTGACCTGATCTTTCGCACCCTGACAGGCTTTCAATAAATATATCAGGTACCTCTAATTTTTAGTAATTTAAGGAGCAACATTTGGACTTGGGCATTGTCAGAACTATGGTGACTGTTAAACAGTAACATTACACACCGCTATCCTTCTTGGCCATCCAATAGCTTGAGCCCAGTACACATTCACCTAAACAAATTACCAGAGTAACTTTCCTCACCAGCTGCCTCTCTTTTTTGTTTATACCATAGGCGCATAGGTAAGTGAATTATTATCAAAATAATGAGAATAACTCAAGGTGACATTTTCCCTCCCTCTAAAATTAAGATCCCAATGTATAAATAGCAAATCCTTGGGTTCATATACAAATTTCAAGCATTACAATTCTTATTGATGAATTACAGGTTTCAGAATTGATGCAATTAAATCAAGATCAGCTCATTTCATAAACTTGACTAAAAGAAGCTTCATGCAAGCTTGAGAGTAGTAGTAACAGCTTTCAGGCCAAAAACATATATTTTTCCAAAGAACAAACCTACCAGGGGTGGAGGTAGAAGCAGACTGGCCCCTTTTGTCTGCTTCTTGGTTATCTTTTCTTGCTGATGACACCTTTCGGCCAGTGTCTTTTACAGGCTGCAAAGTAGAAGCAGTATCCATTCCTCCACGTTTCTGCTTGGCCTGCTCAGCCATAAGTTGCCACTTTGAGAGCATGTCATCTCCTCCAACAGCAGCTCTGGCAGCAACATTTGCAGCAGTTGTACGCATCTTATCATCTTCTTCCTTGTTTGCCTGAAAACACAACACATTCAGAAACCATAACATATTTACCTGATGCAAAGGATAGAGCATTTGACGTCTGGAAAGGAATAATCCCTTGGTACCTTTGGAGCCTTTCCACGACTTTCATCTTTATCCTTCTCACTGTCAACTGCAGGATTACTTTCAGGCTGCTTCATAAGACAGAATGTTAGTTGAACGTATACTCTGATTTCTGAAATATAGAACTGAAATTACCAGACATGTAATAGTTCACAAATCAAGAGAAAATGACTCACCTCATTCAGTCTTTGAAGCTTTTCTGCTTCAGTCTGTTTTTTCTCCCATTCCTCCCGAGCTTTACGGTTCATTGAAATGATCTGATGACGAACATCTGAGGTGATTATGGTTTTGTGGCGAGACTTCTCTATATCCATTCGCTACACAAATAAATACAAAGAAATAAATTGAACTTGCTTTTGATAAAGAAAGAATTATCAGAAGCAAATGCAATAGAAGTAAAAATCATGACAAAATAACCTGCTTTGACAATCTGATAAGATTCCACATCAGTCCACGTATTCTTTCTTCCACAGACTGAAAGTTCAATATTTGTTAGAATAACCAAATTCAAAGTAAACTAACAAAAAAAAAAAAAAAATCAAAATCTGACCAGTGATAAGCAGCGTTCCACGTCAATGCTGATATTCTTTAAGCCACTTTTTGCCACTGTAACACAAGGTCAAAAGTATTACCACAAGCTCAATCCACTTTTTCAAAAATTGCACCTCTTAAGCATATTAGAAACAACAGTTGTAACACATAGAAGGCTTGGCTTTACTAATTTTTGCCAGTTTCTGCTGAAGTGGGATTTTCTCTAAAATTAGCCTTTCTTCTTCTTCTTGCACAACTCGACGAGATGCTTCTGAAACACGACTATCTTCCTTCGGCCCAGAAAGCAGTTGCTCTTCCTCTTCCTATAGCATATATTAGAATAAAGCTGTTAAACTTAATATTATGGGAATCACTGAAACAACATATTACTGAACATTTGCATGGCTTCTCAAAATTGCCTATTCACTTCTCTTTCTTCTTTTCTTTTGGAGTGGGATATCTGGGAAGAGGCTGGTATAGGAAGCAGAGATATTACCCGGAGATTAACACCACTCACAGCAGTGACATCATTGAGTTGTTCAATGCTCTGATCCAGAAAGGTCCCCGATACCTTTTGCTTCTTACTAGAGAAAATGACAGATAAATGAGTAAATAATGCTCAAGGTACTTTGTATTGGAATATAAAACGTGATGTTGCTCCATTACATAAAAGAGAATCTCGTGTAATCCATCTTGGCATAGGTTATATCACCTTGATGGGGGTGGTGGGGATCCAAGTGTTTCCAGTGTCTTCTTTTGGCCTACTGAAGGTTTTTTAGGTGGAACCTTAGCAATGTTTCCAAGCGCAACGGGAGAATTTGCAGGAGGTATCCTCTGCTTTAACTGATAGGAGGAGGATAGTTAAATGAAAAGAGAAAGAGATCATACGAAGTAGCGATAGCAAACAGAATTATAATTAACTCCAATTGTGGTAGTAAGCAAAATATAACATTTTCATTGTGACAATGATGTTTATTAATGCAATCCCCATTTGATTAAGACCCAAAGATCCATTTCAAAAGCCCAAATGCTCTATTAGCATCAGCCATTCTTATTTTGGACATTGGAGAGCCCAACAAGGAATGTGTATGAAAAATAACATGTAATATTTCCGAAAATTACATCAAAAGTTTTTTTCCTTGTTATTTCTTCTTAGAGCTGATTTTTTGTCATATTTTAGTCTTCCTTATAACTTAGTTCTTGTTCTTCCAAGGGGTCTGCTACTACTATATACTTACAATTATTTGAAGACTCACAACTAATATTATTTATGAATTATTTCTCCTTATGAAAATTCTTTCTTTTGTTCCTTCGAGGACTAAGATATCTTCATCCATCTAGAGTCTTACGGTGTTTTGCCTGCATGTTCTGCCATGCGTTTCTAGGTCTTTTGATCTAGGGGTTTGAGATCGATTAAAATAAACTTTTGAATTGGAAAACTTAGCATTATATTGATCAATTGTGGGTTTTGCAAGTTTTGACTTCCAAGGGTTCGCATCAGTTATTGCTGGAAATTTCAAAAGGAGGGAAACATTGCACCATATAAACAGAAAAATCACATGCAAATACCATATGATGCATTTTAACTTATAGATGAGTAAAGAAAAACTGCATGGTTGTGCATAGAGATCTAGTGGTAACTAGTTTACTCAGGTAATCAGAAGCAAGATCATTTTTCAACTTGTCTAAGATCTCATCTTGTGAAAGCCAACCTAACAGAAATGTTATATAGGGAATGAGGTATCAAAAAAAAAAAAAAACCCACAAAGGCATCTATTCTAGAATATACTAGTAATCACACATGCTGTAACTAGAAACAAATGCATGAAACTTCTGGATGAGAAATCAACTACTGGCAAGTACATCTTACAATTAGAAAATCCACGCACACATCGGCAACAATCAGTATCCTTGTTTCAAGATTTTGAGTTATCTTCAGTTGTATTCAGCAATACATTCAAAAGATGGTGGTTGTGAAGACACTCGCATAAACCAAGAGCTAAAAGAAAAGAGAAAAAATGGTCTAATAAATCCAAACTAGAAAATGCACATGATTACAGCAGCACATCAGAACACCAGGTTAATAATTACCAAATTATTAGAGTCCTTTGGTGTCGAAATGGAGGATGATATTGCATTTGAGGGTATTGAACTTGCAGGCACCGCAAACCCCCCTCTAGATGACTGCACCTTGAAAGATTCATCCTTCAAATTTTCAGGATGAGTATTACCCTGTTCAGTATGCACAGAAGACAACGAAGATAAACCAGGTGCAGCAGGAAACTGTTTATATTGTTCATTTGACTGATCAGTTGGTTCCGGTTTTATATAGGTCACAGATGATGAGACTCCACTTTTCTGTGGTAATGCTGAACTGTTTGTCATATGAGTATGAGTTGCACCATGCAATCTCTTCTGATCAAACTTTGGCATGTTTACAGCATTTGCGCCTTGAGTTGTCATCCCCAATTGAGCTGTGCCTATGCTCTGATTTGTAGGACCTTGTCTCATCTGCAAGTCATGAGGTTGCTGTTTAACAGTCACGGCAGGTGAGTTCGTATTTGTTGTTGAATGCAGATGATAGTTACTCCCACCACTTCCAAATGGAGGGTATGAGGATTGTGAGAAGTGCATATGTTTTTGCTGCAGTTTGTTAATTCCCTGAAGCGGGAAAGAGGAATGATCCCTATCTTGGTTTTTAGGAATGATCCCTATCTTGGATTCATGAGAATCTGATTGGCTTTCTACCTCACGAGATGTTGGAGCAGCATCACCGTCAATCGTCTGATTGCTTGAATCAGTCACCATTTGCACTGTGCAGGTGAAAGTGAACTAGTAAGAAATAAGTTCAAAATGATTTTAATAGACATCAAGCAAATGAATGAGATTTGCATAAAACTTTTCACCAGTAGATGAGGTTGGCAACTGCTGTAGCTGAGATGCTTGCGACTGCACCGGAATTGGACTAGGCACATTCTGTGAGTTTTTAGCCGCCTGTTTTCTAGCTTGTTAGTATCCTTCATATGAGCATTTAAAATGAATCAAAGAATTTTGCAGGTTTACAACTCACCTGAGATATCTTATACACGGCCACCTTTAGCATTTGGTCTCCCACAATACTCCTCATATGTCGAACAAAACCCTCTTTGGAGATCTCATTTTTCTGAAAATGAGCATGCCATTAACAATGATGTAACTGGATGCTCCAAATTCATAAATTAAGATGAGATATTACATAAAAATGGCAAACCCACCCTTAATCTAACGTAAAGAGTATTGAGTTGCATGGCTCTGTCTTTATCTAGTTGGGGCTGTATGACTGGAAGCAAAAGTGCAAAAGGCACCTGTTTCCCACGAATAATATTACTCGCCTGAAGATTACTGCTACCTGTAGTCACAGCTGCTTGATTACTTCCTCCTGTAGCTACAGCCTGCTGATGATTTGTGCCCATAACCATGGGCTGTTGTGATCTGTGCCCTGTGGTAGATGGCTGTTGACCATTTATATCCTGTGATTTTGCAAGCTCAGGGTCATGATCTAGATTTTGCATTTTGTCAGGCTCTTGGTTATGGGCTGGAGTATTTTCAGTATCTTGTGATGTCATTGTTTGAGAAACATTAGGCAACTTTTGATCAGTTTGTGACGGAAAGGAGTCAACTGGTGGTTTCTGATTTCCTAAACCTGATCGGCATTGCTTCGAGTCCATTTCAGCTGATTGTGGCTCATTCTGTTCTAAAGCCTCAGGATCCTGTTGACTTCTAGTACTAGCACTCTCATCATAGGTGGAAGCTTGCCATTCGGAAAGAAACTGATTTGACGCGTAACTGATTCCTTGAGATTAAAGAGCAATGGATTCAATCAAAGGCATCAACATCATGAAGTTTCCAGGTTTACAAAATCAAAGATAATCTACAGTCACGGTCCAAAAGTAAACAACGACATGGAATCTTTTAATCCAGAAATCAATTATTTAAAAAAGTGTGTGATAAATTTTACTCAAAATAACCAATTAAAAAAGAGTGAAAATAAGACCACAAGTGACCGATATTTCAATGCATGTAGGACAAACATATATGCCTCTTAGTAAATGCTAATACACATAAACACAGTATATCACTGCCAAAATCACCAATACAAGTTACACAACTTTAAAACAAACTGGGCTTAGAAATATTCTGGTTATTATCTGATATTTAAAATGAGCACAGCTAAATCTAGTAATATCATACAACTCTTCTTTAAATTTTAAAATCACTAGCTCGGGGCCTTTAGACTACTTTTATCACTCACCATATCTGTTCTAAATTTGAACTCCCATCACAAAGATATATGAACAAAAAGGCAAGCGGTGTAAAGACTTGCGTGTAATCATATCTGTAGCCAATCAAAGTCACTCATGAATCATTTGAAGATTCATCTGAGGGACCAGGAAAAAAATGGAACAGAAGCGGCTACGCATACAGAGAAGAAATAACATAGAATGCCTTTATTGTCCTTCAATTGGAATCAAATTTTCATATTTCGAACTCCCCTCCTAAGAAATTATAGCACAGAACCCCTCAGAAACGAAATCTTTATCTCTTTTTTTGGCCGAAATAAAATTAGTTTTCTTCAAATATTTGCTAGTACTTATTTTCTTAAAAATTAAAAAAAAAATTAAATTGCTGGTTATCTTCGACGCCCATCATTTAAAACAAATTAGGAAAACAATTCAACTATTGCTTAGATTAGAACAGAGACAGTAATAGGAATAGAAAAAATTCATACTACTCTCTGAATCCGAGGATTGAGATGCGGAAGCATCGCCTTCAATATCCCTATTCAGTGCAGCTGTAAACGCCTCCACATCGGCCCCAGAATGCATCGTCTCATCCTGCAAACAAAAACAACAACAACAAATAACTCGTAAAAATCTAATATTTGAACTGAAAATCTTTGAGAAAAGGCACAATTAGGTAGAGGACAGAGTGAGAACAAGAACCTCGTCTTCTTCGAGCAGCTTCACGATAGGGTCCATTAGATTTTCTTTCTGTGTAGACGTTTGAAGATGGGTTTACCAAATTGCTTGAAATTAATCAAATTCATCAAAAAAGAACAATTTGGAGAGGATTAGCTGAGTTAGCCGATGCCTGACATCACGAGAGGGGACACATGGAAGTACAAATCAGCAGTCCAATGTGAGTCTCTTTGCCTTTTATAGACGGATAAACCCCAGCTTACTCGCTAGCCATCGTTCTTCCTTTTTTAACTTCCCTTGCGAGAGCGGTTTCGGATTGTCAACTAGATCCGACGGTGTCACCCTCTGCCAAGTGGGGTTGGAATAATTTGCAAAATTGTTTAATTTAGGAAAATCTCGTTTTTGTCCCTGACCCCTGTTTTTTTTTTTTGCTCATGTGAATATTTTTTTAACTTTTTAAACCCCAACCTTTTATTACTTGAACCATATAGGTTCTAAATATTTATACGAAAGTTTATATTTCCTTTAATTTTTTTTTACAATTATAGAAATCTTTTAATTTTTTTCGATTAATCAAGTAGATCTTTTTAGTCACAACCATTTAATGTCAAGTCAACGTTAATAATGTGAAATTGGTCAACATAGATAAGTGTATTTTTGTCCACTTACTATTACCCATTCTTTTTTGAAAAAAGAAGAAGAAATTCTTATACTAATTGCAAAAAAAAAAATTCCTGTGCTTGAGCTCCAACAAAGCCTCTAACAATTCCCATCGTGAATAAGACTCTTACGCTTGCATTGGAGTTAAAATAGAATCATAAATTCAACAACTCAAACTTTAGTCCTCTGTCACTTCCTTGTCAGAAATCACTTATCGCTAGAGACTCAACAAGAGCATTTCCACCTAAACTATTTACTTTGATGATTTTTGATTTGGAAACCCTTTTTCTTTTTACTTTATATCTTCAACCTTTTACAAATTATACAAGAATTTAGTGAGAATTTTAAAAATTAAACATTTAAACATATTATAATCTCACTAAGAAAAATACATATTTATAATAATCAAACTAAAAGGAATGACTCATTCCTACCTTTTATTCTTTTCCCTTGTTTCATTTAGAACCTGCCAAGTTGAATTCATTCTTTAAGATTTCTTATCCATATATAAGTGGTGCACATCAAAAGATAGCACATGAAAGTTGTAATGGAAATTTCTCCAGTAGGGTTGTTTTGGATAAGCTATTTAAAATATACTACATTTATAAATCTTTCAAAATATAATCACTTTGGGAGGTGATTTTATCTCAATACCTTTCTACCAATTAAAACAAAAATCTCCCAAAAATTTTCTTTCAGAAGCATTGTTCAAAGTTTTCCACCCATGCCAAAGAACCCAAGCAAGAACAACTCCTTCTCTTGCAAGATTCTAAAAAAAATCACATCTTTTTGTTGAAATCTGTATAAAGATTGAAGCTTCATGAAGGAAAGGTCCGTTTTCATCTTAAAAAATAGATGGGTGCTTTTCTTCTGTGTTTTGGGCAAAAGTAATAATATGCCCACTCATCATGGTAAAATTTTTCAATTTAGTCACTCAAGTTAGGAACACCTCAATTTGACCATTTATCTTTATGAGATTGGACACTTAAGCTATTTTGGGGCTGTCCGGCCAGAATTCACCGGCATGTGTAATCACTCTCTAGCCAAAGTGACACATAGATGTGCCACCAAAATTGTTCACATCAACATGCCAACATGAAAATTTTTTACAATTGATCAATTGTTTTTTTTTTTAATAAAACTCCAGATGCAAAATAGAGTTTTTCCTTTTTTTAATAACAAAAACTTTCTCAGATTTTAGGTTTCTACCTTTATGTGAAACCCATAAGTCCCAATCTCTATTCTCCCATTCAATCTTTGGCTTATCAAATCAGTGTCCCGATGCTTCGAATATGTTTTTCGTCTTCTCATTCATCATCTAGAGGAACCAATTTATGTGCAGCCTAACTAACAATATGGCCACCGAACTTGTCACTTTTTTTCAGTTTGGGCATTGAATTATAAAACTATTCAATTTAACCATTATACTTTGCATTTTTTAACAATTTAGCTTGTACTTTGCATTTTTAGAAAATTAAGCTATTGTATCGTGGTTTGATTAAAGAATAGTCATAAATGTAATAAATCTTTAGTGATAATGTCCTAAAAAATTTTTCATATTGGCTAAGAGAATCTTTGTCAATTTGTTAATTTCTTCTTTTATCTAATTTTTTATTGAAACATAATTTGAATAACAAGTAGTAAAATTTTACATTTAATTTAGTTGTAAAGAAAGATTTTAGTGACATGTAAAGTCACATGATATTATTAACGAAGATCGATTATATTTGTGACTGTTATTATATCAAACAATCATAGAGTGATTAAAATGTCAAAAAATGCAAAGTATAATGGTAAATGATTAAATTTATTGATTTTATAGTTCAATAGGCAAACTGAAAGAAAAAAAAAAGAATGAGAAGTTCGATGGCCATATTGTTAGTTAAGCCATTTATGGGCTCACCGAAAGTGCTGCTCTCTTTATTTTCCTTTCTCTGTTTTTTCTTTACCAGTAATTTACTGGTTGCTTGGTGATACTTAACTCAAGTTTTTCTTTATAGTTTCAAGAATTTTTGTAGTATTTTAATTTAGGTTGTTGTTAGAAGACTTGATTTTGTGTTAATAATTTCCAACTACTCTCTATATCTCTTATTGTACCTGCTTTGGAACACCACAAAATGGTTCCTCTTCCCTTAATTCTTTAGTTTTTCTGTCAGTTGGACTACATTTTCTTTTTTTTTTCATGTTAATTTTCAGTTATCTTGCTTATTTGATATGTTGAAGAAATGGTTTCGATACTTTCATGCTTTATGTTTTGTTTTCCACATCTGATCTATATGTGCTAGGAGTGTTTCAAGATTTTGTCTCTTCCTTTTTGTGCTTCAAATGTCGACTTGGTTTAAGATCTAGAACAAGGTTTTTAAATTCAAGAGTTTACGTAAACTCGTACTGAATATCCAAATTCTCTTTAGGATCCAAGCGACTTGAGCTTCCTACATTCTCCAGAATTTCCACCTGAGGCATGTGCATGTCATTTCATCAACCTAAATTTGTTCTTCCTCACCCATTTGACTAAAGCCAAACCAATTCGAACTTGATTCATCATGCTCATCACATACCATTCATCACTTGAACTGAAGTCTTCAATTTCAAATGATTGATCATTTTTTCTTTGCTTTTGTTTATTTGACAACCTCAAATTATACATCACATAAACCAAATCACTCATTTTTTGTTGCTCAAACGATTTCTTTTTTTTGTATGAACCTACAAAAATGTGTAAAAGTTAAGAACATATTTAATATAATATATTAATAAAATAATTAATGCTTATTATTTAATAAAATGACTTAACTTACCATATCAATTGCACTCCAATTGCATTCACATCCAAAAGAACTACAAGTTAAACTTAATATTCTAATGGCAAAGCATTGTAGATCGGGGCAATGGTCACCGTATGAACTCCACCATTTTGCCGGGGCTTTTTTGTCTCTTGTCATGATTGCCTCCTCAATGCCAAATAAACTTTGCATCATGAAAATCATCCATTTGCAAGTCTATTCGTGCCCTCTCATCTTTATTAGGCACCAATCTCCTTATACATTCATAAAACCTTATATTGACCAGTATGGAAATCAGGATCATAGTGATAATGAGGATTCAAGAAATATGCTGCAAGATGCAAAGGTTGACTAAGTTGGAGCTCCCACCTTTCGTCAACAATGTTCAAAATTGACTTATACCTAGAAATTAGAATAAACAATAAACCACATACATTTAAAAAGAAATATTAAAAAAATGCATATAAATTAATAAATGTAAATGTAGTATATAGTAATGTATATGTACCTTTTCTTGACATGATTAAAGTTGGATTTAATGCTTTCTCTTGCTCAAGACATTTCTTTGTAAATGATTCTCATAGCTGGTACATCCTCTGAATCAACTAATAGCATGACTTTCACAAGTGGAATAGCAGCTTTGAGACAAACACCCACATTCTTCCAAAATCGAGAATCCATGATAAATTGAGACACCTTTTTCCTTTCTTGAAGAGAAGAAAATTTACTAGACCTCCAAGTGACTAAAGAAAACATGTTCATTAAAGGATCCTTTAATCCATAAAGACATCCCAATGTCAAGTATGAAGTAGCAAAACGAGTCGTAGCAGGTCTAATTAAATCTCTGTTGTTTGTAAAGTGCCTCAATATACTAATCAATAGAGTTCTTGAAAAAATAAAAGGAAGTCACCTTTTTTGCTTTTTTTTTATGGTTGTCTTATGAATTGGAAGTTTTTTCTCAAAATCTTCAAATATCAAATCAATGCAATGTGTAGCACAAGTGTCCAAACCAATTGTGTTCTTGTCTCCATCAACATATGTCTGACTGCTTCGTAGTTTGCAGTATTATAATCACTAATTGCACAACATGCTCTTCTCACACCATCTCCACCACTGTATCTAACATTTCAAAAACATTTTCCTTTGTTTTAGAAATGTCTAATGCATCAACTGAGGTCAAGAACACAGTACCTTTAGGACTATTCACCAAAAAATTGCAAATACACCTCCTCTTTTTATCTGTCCAAAAATCTGACATGATAGAGCGACCTGTTTTTTTCCACTCAATTCTATACTCCTCAATGGCTTTTTCTTTATCTTCTAAATTTTTCTTTAAAAACTTCACCTTCATTTCATGGTAAGATGGAGGCTTAAAGCAACAATATCAAAAATTTTAATGAATTCTGGATTTTTCACACAATTAAAAGGAATGCCACTTGTGTAGAAAAACTTGCATATTTGATTAGAAGCATCTTCCCTTAATTCTGTCTTCAACATTTGATTCAATGTTGTCTGACTGCTACTACCAACTCTAGAACTACTACTTTTCCACAAGTCCTTTAAAGTGCTCCATTTAATTTTTTGTTTTGGTGGTGTATCTACTTCTTGATCTACTTCAACATCATCATCAGAGTCATTCTTAGCCCCATACATTCCCCCTTTTTTTTTTTCTTCAAGCATTTTCTTCAACTTTTGCTAAGATTGATAACAGCTTCTTTTTAAGTTCATCAGAAATAGATAAACAAGGTTCAACATCCTTATGTGTTCTAGCCAAATGATGCTTGAATCTATAAATTCCACCATTAAAAACTTTATTGCAATATTTACACTTTGCTTTTCTAACATTTCCATCAACATCAATGGCATGTTCCCACCCAATATCAGTCCGATTATCACTAGAATTTTTTCTCTTTGGTGCCATTTATGTGAAGCCAATGTACAATCTGTTAACAATTACCATAATTACACAATAACACATCAAAACTCAATCAAAAAAGCAGGGGCAAAGCAGCCAAGGTAAGCAAGCATTTCATTAAAAATTCATCACTTCACAATTCACAAAAATACAAAATCAAAAGATTCAAAACAACATAACTCTTTAAATACATCCAATAAGCAATTAACCATCAATAACAAGCAACTACAAATGGACAAACAACATCAATTTCCATTTTCCACTAAATTTTCAACTCAGAAATCTCTTTCATATATTATTCACTTCAAGAAGATTCAGATTTCAGAACAAGCTATACAAAAATCTTAAGTCTTCAGGCTGATTGGAAGCATAAATCAGAAGTGTGCATGTACCTTAACCTATCTAAGGATGAAAGCTGAAAGCAAATTTTCAGGCAACCCAGTTTGTGACAGTGAGCACTGACTACTGAACACTACTAATCTTTGAATTTTTTGAGGAAATCATAAGCCTAGCTTCAACTGAGCAGTCTAGTCTCTAGACCCCAACTTGTTTCGGTGCCATTCAAAAGAATCAAAGCTGCGTTGTTGCTGTGCTACTGCTACTGCACATTCAGCTAGTTCCGGCAAAGCTGCTCCATTCTGCAAATAGACAACGTTCCTTAGTTGTTGTTCTAGGCTTCTAACAATTGAACAGGGCCAAGTCACCAAGATGTTGCAGAGCTGCATGAAAGTCAGTGACTTAGTGCTTCTGGTTCAGTCTTCACTCTTCAGTTCAGTCTATAGAGAGGAGAAAACCAACCGAGCAAAGTAATTTCATAGCTCAAAATCCCAACTCCCAAATGCCCTAAATTCTATGATTGACCTGGAAATGGGTTTATTATTTTGCGGTCGGGCTATCAAAACCAGGATGTGAATAGTGAACTCAACAACTCGTACGAGTTTATCAAGTTGACTCAGAATTTAGTTGATTTTACCTATAATACAGATTTTGATGCTTTCTTACACGTTTATATGCTATAAGATCGTAAACTCGTACGAGTTTAAGGTTTTTGGAGCTCGATTTTGACAACCTTGATCTAAAATTCTACACCCATATTCTTGTCAAAACATTATGCAATTTCCACTTTCGGTAATTCTTTGTTTATTTTCATGATTGCTTTAGGTTATAGAGCAAATTGTTGATCATTTGGTGATCAATTATTAGCTTTATATTTACTAGTTATGATGAATGCAGCTTTTCATTACAAGGGTTTTGAGGAGAATTTCGGGTGAAACAACCCTTTTCTGATACCGTCAGTAAACTTTTAGCAATATTTGGAAATGCAGTTCCTCTAAATTTTACTTTGATATTCACAGTATTCGTCAATAGGTTTGTAATTCTTATTTAACAACCCTCTTCAAGGTTATCCATGGCATCTAATTCATCATCTTCAAGTACTACCTGACAACAAAATAGTTTTAGACAAGCTCCAAATTGCTACTATGGATCAAAAGCCATTTTGAAGGTTTCAGGGATAGAAAAAAAAAAAAAAAACTTAGGTCGAAAATTCTATGGGTGCTCAAGTTTCAAAGTATGCTGTTATGAATTTTGCCTCTGTTTTTCCTTTGCTTTTTCTTGATTCTACAAATTAGTTTAGAATTTTTAAATCCATCAAATATGTTTCTATTTGTGTTAGAGATTTGTTATTTTGATTGGCTTGCCAACATTCTAAATAGTCCTCCTATGTTGTTAGTTGAAAATTTTGAAGGAAAGAAAGAAATGTAAATATTTTCCTTGGGATGATACGGAGGTAACAAGTAGATTACAATTTCTCTTATACAAAGCAATAACTGAATTTGAACATGTTCATGCTCAAAGTGGAGGGAATATGACACTGTGTAGTTAGTGTAGATCAAGAGATCAGGAAGTATAGACTCTTCAAGAGGAAATAACTATTTTTATTGAGAAGTTGGGTGTCGAAGCTAACTAGAAAAGGAAGATGCTCAAGACAATAAGATTGTACAACTTTTTTTTTCCTTCTTGTAATTCTAGTTGTTGCTATGAAATGCATAAGTTAGTTGATAGGATGGTATTGTGGTTAGAATATTGCATCATGTACTGACAGAAAAGTTGAACTTATTTTATGGTCATCTTATTTTATGGAATCTTACACAGGCTAAGAATACACTGGAAGCTGTAAGAACCATAGTTGGAGAGATGATATCAGGGGAATCTGGATCACCATGTGAAAAGTAGTAGTCTAATTTGCCAATGTTCTTTCCTCTGATGTAATTGAGTATGTATATTCAGTTCAACCATTTATTATATAATTCCATCAGATGAATAACTAGAATTGTGATATCTTTATTATCAAAGGTTCTATTTTCTTCAGCAAGTCCAACCATGTTTCAGCTCTTGCTTCTCTTAGGGATAAAGAAATACTCTAACTATGTGGTTTAGCTAAGAAATGGACAAATTGTATAGTATAATATATTTATGCCTGTTACATCTTCCGATCAGCTCATATATTTTTTTTTTGGTCCTTCATGCCTCACTCAAATTTAAAGACATTAGTACATGAAAACTGGATTGAGTTATACCATTGAAAAAAGATAACTTTGCCCTCAAAACAAGCTAGAGATTTTTTTGCCCTCAAAGATGAGATTTTAGCATAGTTAACTGATAGACACTAAAAGTGTAAGTCTGTAAAAAGAATGAATGGGCAGATAAAAATTCATGGGAAACTTTACATATACATGTACAAGCAAGTGACTCGAGAGTATAGAAAGCCTGAAGAATGGTCTAACTTAACTCGCAAATATGATTTGAGACATTATTTCAATTATATTCTTTCCCCTTTCACTATCTAGAATTCTTAATTGGTCTCCTGTCCATAATACTCACAGTATAAGATCTATATTTGAAGGTACCCATAAGCTGAAATAATGGGAAAATCATATTAACCAATGAAAGACAGTAGTACTATGTCAGAGAGAAAACCCACATTTTCATCTAAAGTATATTCTATCAAGAAAAGGCCAATAGAAAACAACTTATCTTGCATTCATTAGAATGGTAATTACATAATGCAGGAGAGCTTCACTAATCTTTTTATCCCCTTGTAACTTTCTCACATTTTCCAACTTTAGACTTTCACAAACTACCCCAGCAACCACCCATTGTATAGAAATTCCCCAATTAACATACATTCAAATTTGATCCGACACATTCTTTGAATACCAAACTGATACACAATGCAAATGTTTGAAACATTGCCTAAGCATGTCTCCATTCTTTCCAGAAAGGTCAGCTACATAGTATGTAATCACGTCAGATAGAAAACTTCCTTTTTGTAGTACTTAAACATAAACAAAAACCTATTACATAACATCTAAAATATTTGTTAAAAATAACATCAGCTTAACAAAACTATGTTAGTATAGTTAAAAAATTCTATTTTGCAACTTCATGGTAGATAGTTAGTGGTTTTGTTCCTTGCCTTCGTGGAAAACGAACCACCCAAGCTACTGCCATTCCAAGTTGATATCAACAAAAAGAAATAACTCAAAGTCACTTCTCTATAATTCTACTAAATACATAAAAAACATTTTGAAGACATCTCACATTTGATATTTGAAGGATTGTACTTTCATTGACATAAAGCCCCGCTCCTGAAAATAGTTCCATTTTTTTTTGCTTGCTTTGCACTTGAATCTCTCTTTTGCTTCTCTAGTTTTTTGGTTCCATTGTTCTTGTCTTTACCTTGTTCAGATCTGATTGTCATTTGCTTCATCAAACATTGGAGTGATGCTTGAAGCGATTGAAGTGGAAGATTGCCCATCAAAACATAAGAGGCAAGAAAGTTTCTATTTTAATCAACAAAATACATAATTAAGTGGACTGAGCTAACTACAACATAAGTAGAATGAAAAGTAATGATGTTACCTGAGTAGTTGACTTAGAAGGACAACCTTTCTTGTTATGACCTTGTATATGGCACAACGAACAACGAATAGCACTTTCTTTCTTCGAAAGTTTGTCAAATTTCTTAGGTTCTTCTTTATCCTTTCTTCTATTTCTTCATGGTCTCCCCAGTAATGACTTGAACTTTAGAGGCAACACCCTTGGTTTCTCACTTTCATCCCTTTGTTCCATACCCCTGATTGGTACCATATTCACACCATAAGCCTTCATGTATTTACTCTTAAGGTGCCAATCAGCAACATAATCTTCAATCCTTCCTTTGTTTTTCTGGATTGCTAAGATGGCATGTGCACATGGTATTCTTGTTAACTCCCAAGCCCTACACGAACATTCTTCTCTCTTAATTTAACAACATGCCTATTCTTCTTGTTTCCACATTTAGTTATCTCAAAGTCATTTGTTCCATTGAAATCCACATTCCACTCGAAAGACTCTTTTTTGTTATCCTCCAACCTCATAGCCCTTGGTCTAATATCTGATTTCCAGGTTTCAAAAGGAACTCTTAGCTTCAAGTCTCTTCATCATCATGAGCCTAATTTCCTCAAGCATGGATATTATGTATTTACACCTAGCATCTAATATCCAACCATTGAAAGTCTCAGCCATGTTGTCGTCAATGACATCACAATAAGAAAAGGTCGAAAAGTAGGCCTTCACAAACTTTTCATGATTATATTTCAAGAAATCCTCCATAGACTCCACTCCTAAGTTCCTCAAGTCTTTCATCTTCTCCTTGAAATCTACCTTGTATATTGATAGACAAGCAAGCCAAAATGTCAATTTCCTCCCAATCCTGGCCATTTTTTTGCCCATGCATAATAGACTTGTCGAGCACATCGTCTATGCTCTACAATTGGTAGCTCATCTGTAACAGCCTTCTCCAAAACCTATATGTATTATGAGAACACATGTTAATATTAAAAATTAGTATAAACACTTACAAAATTAAAAGCAAATATTTGGGACAATAAAGTGAACATTTAATGCCATTAATGTGAGTAGAAACCAGTAAAACAAGTGAGAGACACTATAACTCATGAGTGTTGGTAGAAACATTACCTTTTGCATATCAGAGATAATCACCAAGTCTGGGCTTTTACCAAGCTGTAGATCATTCTTGAGCATCCTAAGAAACCAGCCCCATGTGTATTGGATTTTACGACACACTATTACTAAAGATACAGGGTAGTTTGATTGTTTCCTTCTCTTCTAATTGCACACCAGAGCTGTCCTTTACATATCCCTTTAAGGAAACATCCATCTAAACCAAGAATTGGCCTACACCCTGATTTCCATCCATTTTTTAGTGCACCACAGCAAATACACATGTTATCAAAAACAGATTTTCTAATTACACTCTTCGACTCTCATCTACAGTTTTGAGAACACAAGTAGTCTCGGGCATTATCTTGCAAATCTCGTATACATAGTCTCATAGTCTTGAGTATTCGTCATCATAGTCTCCAATAATATTATCCATCACAGATTTCTTTACCCTATAACAAAATGTTAATCCCACGTTAACTCTCGATCTTTTTCTACACATCTTCTTCAATTCCCTAACCTTCAACGAGGGATTTATGTGTATGTTATCCCTAAACTCCCTGCAATGAATCTCTTATCAATGAGTGCAAGCTTGTTATTCAATGAACAGTCTCCAACATCAATCAAGGTTTTCAAAGTGAATGCATATTTATTTGAAGTCTGGCTAGCGTGCATTCTGAAATTACAACCTTCTCGGCACCTCACAATCACCCTTTTCTTCTCATTTTTATATAATTTCAGGTCATGATGTCTCCATACAGCATACTTCCCTATAGCTTCCTTGAATTCTTCATTGCTTCTAAATTTTATGCCAGGACAAAATGATGGAATATGTGAAGTTGGGTCATACCTCAAAAATGGTTTTTTACTACTCCTCCCAGCAGATCTCCCTCTATCTTTCTCAACTGTATCCACCACATAATCAGGTTTTTCTTCACTATCAGTTTCTACATCACCTAATTCATCACTATTTTCATATTCACTCTCATTTTCATCTTCATGATAAGGTGTATCTAATAAATCACTCTCAAAGACCTATTTGTTGCAACCCTGACATTCAATTCAAAAATTGGAAGTTCTCCCTGGACATTGACTCTTTCATTCACAATCAAGAAACAAATAGAAAATTACATTTTTCATCCATGTTCAACAAGTAGCATGCTAAATAATATTGCTATATAACTAGAAAATTACATTAAAACAGGAAAATTCATCCCTATTCAACAAGTAGTATAGTAGTGGACATTGCTATGTAATCATAAAATTACAATAAAACTAGAAAATTCATCCATATTCAACAAGTATTATGTAAAATGACATTATTATATAATAAGAAAATTACATTAAAACTAGAAAATTCATCACTATTCAACAAGTAGTATATTAAATCTTTGTACTATATTACACTATACTAGGTAGAACATTAAAAGTCATTTCAATATTATAAAAGGAAAAACTAAGCAAGAAAAACCAAGTAAAGACATGAAATATAGACATCATTATATATGAAAAATTGAACAAAACATATAGATTCTACCAAGAAGCAACAAAATACTCACAATTCTTGCGTCCTCATGCCTTGGATTTGAACTCCAATGACTTAGCTGAAACAGATCTTCTAACAAGGGTTCTCAGTGCGTGAATTCTTGACTTGGATTATCTTGTTGTCCGGTTTCTTGCCTCTCTCTCCCTATTTCAGCTTTTTCTTGGTATTCTTCGTCTTTCTCTTTAATGCATTAGATGGGTGATTTACTATATTAATTCTAGCTACTTGGATTTCTTCCTCATCATCATCACCATGTATGCTAACCCTCATAGAAATATCATCATAATATATTTCTCCCCCTTCATCACCTACATGTGCTTCACTTGAATCATTGGCATCTTCACTATTAGTCTATTCCTCACTAAACTCTTCTACATTACTTACCCTTCTTGTTGTTCCTTCCGCTTTCCAAATTCCCTATCCCTTCTTCTTTCCATTCGATTCTTTTTCTTGTTCACCTTGCAAATAACTGAGTTTACCAAAGATAGAACTCTGAGTTTATAAAGGATTATCTACTTCAATAAGGGCTAACTCTTTTTCTCTTTCTACGTCTACCATATATGCAAGTTCATTTTCTCCTAATTCATCCTCCTCTACTGTTAACACAAACAGTTGTCCGGTTTTTAGCCACTCTTTTTGAGTAGGTTTTTTTTTCAGAATTTTCTGGCCTTCTACAAACAACTCGATGAATTTCTTTTTCAATTTCCCAAACTTTTGACACAAATCTAAAACTTCTTGATCACTACCTAAATTAATATACTCAACACCCTTCTTTTCCCCATAAAACAACCTCATACAAGCCTCAATGCCTTTTCTTTTAACCTTGTACATCAAATTAATGTAAGACAACTCATCCTCCACTAAATCAAATTTGTCAATTTTGCCCCTATTGTAATTTGAATTTACAAAATTACCCCCAAGGTGTAATATGAACTTCAACTTTACCCCAGCCATCCTATACATTACAACAAAAACAAAAATTATGAAATTGACAGACTGTCTGTAGAAAAGGGAAATGAGGAACAAAAAATAAATCAGTAAACCCATGTGCACAACAATACACAAACCCCAAAAGAAAGCCGATGACATGACAAAAGTTAATTTAAAAACTCACATATCTGTAAAGGTGAAGACAAAAGGTTTAGATTAAAAAATTTTGTTCTTGACATTTAGAAATTCCATTCTTTACATTTAGAACTCCCCCAAATACATTAAACACACCATAGGTTGCATAAATTACTAATTTTCAACAACCGAGGTGCAAAGAAATCAAATAGCACCAAATTGATAGTGTTGCAGAAATAAGGCACATTTAATGCTTTCTACTGATAACTTAGACGACCTTAAATAATCATGGGTAGTGATTGTAGCAACGGCGAGTATCGATTTTCTGCTTGATCTCAATTTTAGGTGGATTTTGGTCTGCAGAAGATGAAGAATGATGAAGTTGAGTATAAGGTTTGGAACGATGAATGGTGAAGACTTATGGATTGAAGGGTTGATTTTTATTTTTAGCTTCAACGTATTGTTTTTTAACCCATTTTCATGTCATCATGTATATATTTAATTGAAGTCTAGTCAGTAAATTCAAAATTATTTTATCTTTAGACACTCTCCTAATAGGCTTGTGTATTGTACCTATTGTGGAATCTCCCAATAATGGTTTAAGTGTCCAAAATCGCAAAGATCAATGGCTAAATTGTAGAGTTTGTAAGTTCAGTGGTCGGATTGAAAATTTTTGCCAAGTTGAGTGACCACATTAGTACTTTTGCCTTGTGTTTTGTGGTTTTCCTAGCTATATAGGCCCCAATGTTTGTGTGATGTTTTTTTCATGCTTTGTCTATAATGTCTTCTTTATAGGTTGCTCTTGGACAGTAAATGGGTGGTGTAAGTTGATTACAGGTTGTGTATTAGTTTTTTATGGTTCATGCATTTTAAGTTGTGTTGCATGCCAGATTACAAGTGCTACGGGTTATTTTTTGTACTGTTACTGGTTGTTTTTGTAACTGTCACGCCTTGTTTGGAATAGGTTATTCTTACACTTTTTTTATGATGGTATGGGCATTCTCATGCAATTATAAACAGTTCATGATTTTGTTTTAGTCGTACGGGTTGTTCCTTTTCTGTTATGGCTGGTGCTTTGCTTTTTTCAAGATTTGGTTGCATTCTAACCCTGTTTTAATCTCAGGCCTCAAAAGATGTTCAACTATATTTGACTTTTAGAGGAAATTGGGAAGATGGTTCTTATAGGGTCAGCAATTCAACTCTATGGGATGTAGGATCCGGTTTAACCTAGCTTGGTTTGTTGAAGATAGTGGAAGAATGTGTTAGCAAGGATCGCAAGGGAAGAGAGATACCACTTCGTGCTCAGCTACTTAAAAATAAGAAGGATGTAATGCCAGTAGTCCTTATTTATAATGATGCTCGTCTTGCAAGAATTTTTAGATTTTGTGAATCAGCTTTCCTGGTATACTTATCAACAAGACAGAGAATCGAGCATCTTATATGACACTTGACACATCCCAACAATACGTTAATGAAATTGAATCTTCCCAGAATTATGAATTTGATGCTCAAGACATTGATGAAACCATGGAATCAGTCCCTAACGATGTCGATTATGAAATTTTAGATGATTTAGATGTGGATGGCAACAACCCAACAAACAACAAGCCATTAGATAATAATAAACTAAATAAAAACATTGATGTGAACAACCAGGAAGTGACAAACCCTGAGATGAACAACCTAGCTGTGAACAACTCAAAAGTGAACAATGTTAGAAAACAACTAGGATGTGAACAACCCCGGCATGAACAACTCATTTGAGAACATGTAATATGAAAACAATCAATATGAGAACAAAATAGAACAAAAGAATGTAGATCAAAGCAAGCAAGATATGGGCCCTTCCTACCATTGATTCTAGTTGCATGTAGACAGTATCAATGAAGGAAACATTTTTGATACTTGATCACATATGTAAGGAAAAAATCTTTAGAAGCAAGGAAGAAATGAAGTCTGAAGTTGAGATGTATGCCTTAAAGGAGAACTTCGGCCTGAAACTGATGAGATCTAGTCATCGCTATGTTGTTCGTTGTATGGATCAACCTTGTGATTTTATTGTTCGAGCTAGAAGGTTGAAGACAGAAGGTCACTATTGGCAAGTTGTTAAGTTCGTTAAGATTCACACTAGCCAGCTAAATGTAAAACATATCCACATTAAAAAAGTCAAACTTTCTCCTAATAGAAAGGTATTTGTCCTCAAGAATGAAAGGGAATCAGCCCAAGTAATATACCCCTCGCGATGTCATCAACATCGTGAAAAGTGACCTTGGGATTGATTGTGTATATGGCAAGGCATGGCATGCTCGTGCTTTGTTCGGAACATTGGAGGAGTCCTTTCAACTATTACCCTCTTATTTTCACTTATTAGTTAAGAAGAATCTAGACACATATCCTACTATTTCTAATGACAATGAAAATAACTTCCAATATTGTTTTTGGGCCTATGGTGCTTGTTTGAGGAGATTTGGTCAATTTATAATTCCAGTGGTTTGCATCCACTCCATGCATCTGAAGGGAAGGTTTAGGGGTATCTTACTGATAGTAGTATATTAAGATGCAACTAAACAGGTTAGACAATCCTCTCTGAATTTGTTTTTTGAATTGGATATGTTTTTTATACTATTACAGGTTGTTTTGTACTAGTATGGGTTGTTTTTGAAACTATTTCGCTTTGTTGTATTGTTACGAGTTGTTTTTTTGTTAAGTCATAGGCTGTTTTTATAACTGTAGCTGGCTGTTTTTTGTTGAGTTATGAGCAGTTTCTGTTAAGTTGTTATCGTAACTGTCATGGATTGTTTTTATATTATTATGAGTTGTTTGTGTAACTATCACGAGTTGTTTTTTAACTGTTAAAGGTTATTTTTCTAATTAACTGTTCTTTGTTTACCAGATTTACCAGTTTGCATTTAGGATTGTTCATGTTAAAGACTTCAATTCATGGTCCTTGTTTCTTTCTAAATTTCTAGAAGCAATTAGATGTCCAGAAGGATTGATATTGTTTTGATGTAACCTAAGCTTCAAGAGGGCTCTAATGCATGTGTACAACAACAACGAGGCAGGACAAGGGTTGTGTTTCTACCATTTGAAGAATCTGTTTAAGCTATTATTTCCAAACCCCGTATTAATTACTCTATTCACCAATGCTGCCAATGCTTACAAAGAATAAGAGTATGCTGGACACATGGAAAAGATGACAGAAGAAAATAAGGCTGCATATGAATGGTTCATTAACACGGATCCAAAAAGATGGGCACGGGTGAAATCCCGGGTTAATTGATACATGTGCATGACATCAACTATTGAGGAATCAATGAACTCAATACTTGTTGAGGCTAAAAAAATGCAGATTACAATGTTGTTAGAGTTCATTTGAGACTAGTGCATGAAATGGTTCAAAGAGCTACACCGAAAAGCGCTCTCTGTTAATACCATTTTAAGTAAGCACTACAATAAATTCATCCTTTATATTATTTAAGCTAGTAGATGTTTCAGACGAGAAGAGTTTCGGTATATGAGTTTAGAGTCTTGGGATAATGATAAGAATGGGAAGTGGATTTATTGAACAACACATATATGTGTGGAATGGTTCAATTACTCAGCGTTCCATGCAAGCATGCATTGGTAGCCATAAGGTTAGTTTTTTATGCGTATTAGGTGATTTCTTTCTCATAGGACTTGTTTGGAGATGAGTCTTAAATTAATTGTTATCATTATTGTGTTAGGATGTTATTAGTGCTTGTGTTGATGAGTTCTCTACATGCACTACATGACGACGACATAGATTGCCTCATATTCTGGTTCCATTAGGCAGGTACCACACCCATCTGTTTGGAATGTACTAGAAGGGGTTAAGGAAGTTGTTGTTCTCCCACCACCATGGAGAGGTTAAGAAAGCAGGTTGAGAGCAAAAAGAATTTCATCAACGGGAGAGTTTCATAGACAGAGAAAGTATGCATTGTGTCATGCTCATGGTCATAATAGACAGACATTCCCAAGACATTTGGATCATCTAATGATAGATTGGTTATTGGAGATGGAGCTCCTCCGAGTTTTGACACTGCTGCAACCCTGGGGGTTCCCTGAGCTCCAAAGACATGCTCAATCTGCAAAAATGTGGACACAAAAGAGGCAATGCCTAGATAACTTAAATAAGTGGATACAAGCCTTGATTGAGTCAAACTTATTTGCTTTTAAGACGTGATGCAAAATACCCGACAAGATTGTGCATATTGTAGTATTGCTTATTGGGTTTTGATTTTTTGAATTTGTGGGTTGTTTTTGAAAGAGTTACTGATTGTTTTGTGTTGTTATGGGTTTTTATTGTAACTGTTACAGGTTGTTTTTGTAACTGTTTGTTTCACTGAAGTATAAGTAGAAACCCTTGTTAAGACTTTATCATTGTGTATAAAAACAGTAATAGTGTTCACTAAAAAATAACAACATAAAACTGTTCAACATCCATATATTAAATCGACATGCTGTCCAATAGAAAACAATTTAAGGGCAAAGTCTTCTCGTAAACTGGCTATTTTTATATCTTTAAGTTTCGAAGGCTGATGGCAACCTAGCACCATCAATACCTCATGGACCGATCACAAGGGCACGAGCAACCAAGATGAGGAAAGCTTTGGTTACATAT
>JAWZTD010000082.1:6710182-6735708 GCA_035221335.1 Echites panduratus
AACATAGGTCAATGAACTAACCATAATCTTGGATGAAGTCTTGGGTAAGTTTTTCAATTGATGTGTGTTATGTTGATAAAGATTGTTTCTTTTGCATAAATCACGTCATCTAGGTACTCGAATATCTCCATGTAGGAGACATTCATCAATGTGGAGCTGTGGCTCCGTGGTGTTGTCATATTTTGTAGAGATCTGAGGGGGAATCTTTCTCAACCAGATTTTGTCCACGAAGGGTGATCATTCAACAAGGTCTTCAACTTCTTCAAGGTTGTTATTAGGTGCTTTCTTCCAAAGGTCTGCTGGTACCTCATGTTCCTGCTTGCAATTTGTTCAAGGTGATCATTCTGAAGTTGATCTCTAGGAGCTTGTCCATGATGGACTTTTCTTTGGTTTCGAGAGATAGCAGCTATGTTTAGCCTATCTCTCAGGTCATACTCTCTGCCTTTGTGTAGAGTTTCTCGAAGGTCTACAAAAGGTATATCCCTTCTGCTACCCATGTCATTATCTTGTGGATTTCTTTCTTCTCTGCAAGCTTGAGTTTCCCGCTGCTGTCCAGCGTCCTCAGGTCTTCCACTAACATTCTCTCGCCTTTCCCTTCTTTTATCAGAGACTTTTGAGGGCCTCCTCTCAGTGATTTGAGTGTGAGATGGAGTCCTCCCTGTGGAGATGTAATATCTTCTATTCGTGAGATTTTCCAGAACATTTACCATTCGCTCTAGTAAATGTTCGGGCACTGTGAAATGACTTAATCGCGACCCACGTGAGGTACGTGCTTGTCTTGATGCCACATTCTCTGAGGCATTTCTGTCATGCAAGGTCTTCGTTGGTCTTCTTAAGGGACCTGAATGAGTACGTTCAGGGTCTCGCCGAGTTTCTGCCGGTGTTCTGGAAGGTCCAGAACAAGTTGACACTGGATTCAGATTTGATTCCAAAACAGGGGCATCAACTTGATTTAATTCTGGAAGTGTTTGAGAAGGTTCTTCTAGGATTGTTTCTTTAATCCGCAATTCAGTTTTGCGTGGTAGTCCATGCTTTGCCTGTTGTTCTCTTACCATTATGATTTTATTTTTCAGTTTTGGGTTGGCGTTTTGTAAGAATTAGCACAAACGACACCAGAAATGATGGAGCTCGAAAGAGATCTCCTGGTCACCCCATCACAATGGCACCTGTAAGGATAACAAAAGAGGGAATGAGATCACTAGAGTGGGCTGTCGCCCAAAGGATAACTCCTACAATCAAATTAGAATTGGATTGTATAGGATGTTCAGAGAGAGTCGGTGACGACTCCATTCAAAAGTAATTACCCAGATTAAGAGTATTCAGAATTGAGAAGGGTTCTCTTTCTTACCGTGATTCGTGATCAGGTTTATCTTAAAAGGATAACTAATTCCCCTTGAAATTAGGAGTAGTATCCTAATTGAAATCAATTAGGATCCCTTGTAATCTGAGTTGATTGTGGGAAATGTATCTCACCAATCTTACAATGATCTTTTTAAGAAGTTTCCTTGTTGGAGTGTATCATGTTTCTTTAATGAGTCTGGGCAACCATTAAGGGTACATTCGTGACCTCTAGGAGTCTTGTAGAGCTCACTAGAGCCCTTGTAAGTGCTTAGGAGTCTTGTAGAGCTTGCTAGAGACCTTCACCTAATTCCAGACTTCATGGTCGTGGAGCTTACTGAGATGAACAGAGATCGTGGACTAACTTTCAAGACCTTCATGACGTGTATTATTGTATGTTTATAGACTTTGTAGGTCTAGACCCAAGAATAATCTGGGATGGACCTTTACTCGCACCTAGAAAACCAAAATAAGATTTCTCCATTAGTAGAATGGTACAATTTCACAACAAAAAGAATACAAGATAAGGTAGCAGATGTTACCTGTCCTCTCTTTTTTGCTTTCTCAGCTTCATAAAAAGCCTAAATTATAAAATCATCATGAAATATCTTACGCCTACACTGTGCATCCAAAAGCAAAATTTTTCTTAAGGATCTATATCTGATTATGAAAAATTGTCCTCCTCCATATTAAATGTGAGTTCATCCACCAAGCCAGCTGTCTAGTCCATATCCTTGGCCAGTTCAAAACACTACAAATCATATTACATGCAGGGCCCCAAAGTTTGCCAAATAAATCTGCTATATGACATGACATCTGCTACTTACCCTATGGTGGGTTTCCAAGCAAAGATATTTAGATTCTCTTGAAGGATATCCACAAGCTTCCCTTTGATTTGAAAGGAAGGGAGTTACCTATTTTAATTCCCTTATCTAGAAATTAAATATTCAGATGTGCCCTTTCTCTCTCTTGAGCAGCTTTAATTCTCTACCTTTCATCCTCTTTGGGGAGGTCAATGAGCTTTGCTTCGGTATGGGCATCCCCTTCCATAAGGTAGCATTCAAACTCTATTTTCTTGTCTTCAGTAAGGGTGATCCAGGTTTGACCTCTGTTTTCTTGTCTTCATTAAGGGTGATCCAGGTTTGACCATCTTTAAATTTTATATAGTAATGCATGAGTCAAATCTCTGCTTGTAATTTCATAACCCCTTTTCTACCCAAGATGGCATTATAGGTTCCTGGAGCATGACCACAAGCCATTCCCTGGCTTCCATGATTCCTTTTCCCCCAACATTAACTAATGTTGGGACCTTTACAATTCCTTCTATATTAGTCATGGAGCCACTAAAGCTCATAAAAGCACTATCTATTTTTACCAACAAATTTCTAAAGATCCCCATATGATCGAATGCCCTCTTGTATAGGATATTTACTGCACTCTTAGTGTCAACCAAACATTTCTGACTAGGAAATCTCCTATTTGTAGGGAGATTGTCAAAGGTTCCACATTTACACCTCGCGCTCTCTTGGACCACCTCTCAATTGCATTTATCTCCCTCATAGGAGGTCTCTAAGGCTGTTCTTGAGGTCTCTGATCAGTTTGTGCTCCTACCTATGCCAGGAACTCTTGCAAATAGAATTTTTTGATCTCCCTTTTGAGGTCAAAAGAATCCTTAGTAAGATGGCCATAATCTCTATGGTACTGACAAAACCTATTCATGTCCCTTTTTGCTGTTGGGGATCTAAGAGGTCCTAGAGGCTTGATTATCCCATTCCTTTCTATTGCCACCAAAATTTCTACTCACTAGGTTCTTAATGGTGGCATAAAGAGGTCTGGAAAGGTCTTCTTCTTTATTTTTTGAGGTCCTCCTTTTGGAGGAAGGTCTCTCATATCTATTTTTTCAAAAGTATTCTTTTTTTGAGCTGTTGCCTCAATTGGCTTCTTAGACCAAGGTGTAAAACCATTGATCTTCTTCTGAACTGTTGTTTCCTCTACTTTTATCAACCTCTCAAGGAGAGTTTGCAACTGCTTCACAGTAGTAAACTCCTCATCTGCGAGCCTTAATGCCAAGCACCTATTAGCAATCCTTGCTTGAATTCTATTATGTATATGTCATCATTCTTCTGTTCAATTTCTACAGCTTCATCATTGAATTTGCTATAGTAGCTCCTCGTACTTTCACCAACCTTCTATATAATGGTGAAGGGGTGATTTCTCACACCTCTTGCTGCTTTGATAGTTTTTCAAAACTAGATCTTTGAGTTAGTTCCAGCTCGAGATACTTGCTGCTAGTAGTCCCTTGAACCAGGGCTGAGTTTTCTTTATTAAGGTGAAACGGAAGGCACTGCACTTGACATGATCGGGATACTCAAACATTTCGATGTACGAGACATACTCGTCTATATAAAGTTGTGGCTCTGTTGTCCCGTCATATTTTATGGCAATCTAAGGGAGTTTGAATTCGAGGGCATTTTTCTCAACCTGATTGAATCCACAAAGGGTGATTCTTTTGTGAGGTCTATCCCACTCTGTGGATCAGGGCTTTCCAGATCCTCAGGATTAACATAAGGTGTTTTCTTCCTTCTACTTGTTGGGACTTCTGTGTTCTTGCTTGTTGTTTGTTCAAGTTGATCATGTCGGGGCAGGTTCTTTTCACCAAGGACATTCCCATGGAGTTCTTCCCATTAACTCTGGTTTTGAGACATTGCTGCTCTATTGCTGCTCATATCATAGTCTCTTCCATTTCGGAGAGTCTTTTTAAGATTGACAAGAGGTAAGTCCCTTCTGCCATTAATTTCTTTCACTTGCGAATTGTTTTGAGGAACTTTGGGTTGAAATCCTTGTTGATCGGGATCCAATCAGGGATTTTCAACCCTTTCAAAGTTGAAGTGAAAATGGTCTCTGGAATTTTGTTGTGTGGATCTTGCCACAGCCCTTCATTCATGATCCTCTGGGGACCTTCTCTTAGTCCGGTGGGTTTGTGAAGGTCTTCTTCCTATGGATAAGTAATCCCTCCTTCCCGTCAAACCTTCCAAGAAATTGACCATTCTCTCTAGTAAATGTTAGGATACAGTGACTCGACTTCCTCGCGATCTCTGTGGTTCATGAGGTCACCTAGATGTCAAATGATTTGAGTCGTGTCTCTTTCTTGATGAATTTCCACAAGTCTCTTGGACGGTCCAGAAAGAGTTGGTTCTGGATTCGACCCCGATATTTGGAGAAACATTTCTGTGCAGCTGCTGCACCACATCAGCCTACCCATTTGGTGCAACAGCCCAATAGCTTTTCTCCACCTTCCAGCCTTTTGCCACCCCATCATAAAATTTAACACAAGAAAGAAAATTCTATCTCCTTCCAATTAGATATACTTTCATTTTTTTCCAACCATCTAAACAGAAAAATATGTCCCATTTCTCAAAACTTCCAAAATTGCAGGTTTTTTTTTCTCCATCTCAGTGGGAGAACAAATTTCTTATCTTCCAAAATCATCAACTTTTACAATAAGTTTTTTTCTTTAAGAATAAATCACAACAAAAACTTTTGAGTCATATGACGATAGATATTACAAGAGTTTGGAATTCCATTTAGTTCACAAATGTTTAAAGAAGAGCCCCAGAGTTCAGGAAGAATTCGTCACTTCATGTATTTTTTAAGGAATTTCCAAAGAAAGTCATTCCTAATTGTGTCATTAATAAATTGCTTTGGTGCCTTGAGTTCAAACCTAGTCCGATTCTTAAACACAACATCATCATCCCACCTTCTCTTTGCGCCAAAGGATACAGGGTTATTTAGCAGAGAAATTTCCCCTTAACATCTCCGCTTCTTTAGCTTTAAGCTCATCTTCTCTATTTTCTTGCTCTTTTCGGATTTTCTCCTTTGTCATTTCCTTCTTTATTTGTTCAAGTTCAGCCAAAAGAGCTTCTGTGTCATCTTCATCATCATCATCATCGTCATCGTCATCACTTTCGTTACTGTTTTTGGCCTCCACATCAGCCTCTATACTCCGTGGAACAAAATGGTCTTCAACTTCTCTCTCCCCACCTTCTAAGAGAAGTTGGCTTCATTTCAGATGATCTATGTCCTTTGTATAACCTTTATCTTTTGATGAGAAGTGCATGCGCTCACGTTCTTCTAATTCGTAGCAAAGTTTCCTCCGATGAACCTCATCCTGTGTGTCTTGTCCGTCCTTCCTATGTGAGAAGCGATGCGCCTAGAAGAGTACTTACGAGAGGGACAAAAAATTCGGGTGCCCCCTTGCTCTTGGACACCTTCAGCAAGTGCCCAAGTAGGTCTCACTGCCGTTGTCATATCTTCAAACAATTCTCAACAAAACCTTCAATCCCTTATGGATCCAAAGGGAGGGGGAGAAATTTGTAAAAGCTAATGATTTTCGAACATAGAGAAATTTGTTCTCCCCTTGAAATGATGCAAAAAAAAAAAAAACAATGCAATTTTGGAAGTTTGAGAAATGGGAGATCTTTTTCCATTAAGATGGTTGGAAAAAATGGAAAGTATATCTAGTTGGAAGGAGATAGAATTTTTTTAACGGTGTTAAATTTTATGATGGGTTATGATGTGGCAACTGGCAGGTGGAGAAAACCTATTGGGCTGCTGCACCAAATGGGTAGGCTGACGTGCTGCAGTAGTTGCACAGAAATTTTTCTCCCGATATTTGGATGAAAGCTTCAATTGGATCCCCATTCGGAACAACTTTCAGGGGTTCTTCTTGGATTGCTAATTTAATATGTAACGTCCTTCGTGGATGTCCTCGTCTTGTGGGTTGTTCTCGTGCCATTGCAATTTAATTTTTTTTTAATGGAAAGATTTTAATAATGTTCCCACACACGGCGCCAGAAGTGATGGAGGTCAAAAGAGACCTTCAGGTCAACCCACTACAATGGCGCCTGCAAGAACAACTAGATATCATCAGATCACCGGAATGGGCTGTCGCCTTAGGGATAACTCCGACCATTAATAAGAGAATTCTATTCTGCTTTATATAGTCTAGAGTCTTACCTTTGATCTGTGATCATGGTATATCTTTCAGATGGAAGTTAATCAATTCCCTTAAGTTTTGGAGTTGAATCCTAATGGAAATCAATCTGTATCCCATGTAATCTGGTGTGAATGAAATAAGTGTATCTAGTCAATCTTGCTTGATCTTCTCTTGAGAGTTTCCTTGTTGGAATGTATTACGTTTCTTTAAAGAGTCTTGGTGATCATTAAAGAAACACTATGTGGTTTTTAAGAGTCTTATGGAGCTCTCTAGAGACCTTATTAATGGCCCACAATCTTGAGGTTATCCTCAACGACCTATATCACTGCCATAAACCCTTGACCTGAGATAGTAGGAGGTCATGATCATGTGAAAAGACCTTCATGAGGTTATGTTGGTGTATGTTTACAGATCTCCATATGTTTAGACCCAAGAATAGACCGAGTTGGTTCTTTACTCTTTGGATTGATAACTGGATTTGGTCTTTCGGGTTGTACCCATTTTGCTCATGAATAATATTTCATTCGAATTTTGTCTTTGACATCCACTAGTCAATTTTAATATATGAGTTGACCTTGTAGAGTTTGAGATCCATTCCTGCAATTTTGAAGTAGAAAGTTCAGTCAAAATGAACTCCTTTGTTTCATATTCTCCAATCCATTCTTCAATTTGAAGTGTGGCAGAGTGTTCCCAATTTTTTGGCTTTTAGGGGCATAAGATTCTTCAAATTTTCAGGAGGAAATTGGGCACTTCTTTTAACGAATAAATGAAGATTTATTTTGAGCAGAACGAGCAAAGGATAAAATAAATAAAGAGAAGGTAATTAGGAAGCTGAGTAAATAGTTTTCGTGGAAAAAAAAAGAGAAAATCAATCTATTTAGAATAAATAAAGAAGCAGCTGCCTTGCCCAATCCATTCCTTCGTCTCCTCCTTTTCATCAGCAAACCAAAAAGAGAAAGGTATTGGCTAGAATGGAACAATACTCTGGTCAGCCTAAATCTGTGTGGACCAGAGTACATTAAGTACTGAGGCTTTGAGGCTATCCAGATGATCTTTGAGTAGACTTTGGCTGCAGAAGGCATGGGGCAGTTGGGGAGACATGTGCAATAATTTCACGTTGAGAGAAACAGCCTCCATTATTGGCCACGGGATGAAGGGTCCTGAAATAGAAAGAGGCAGCAAAGCTTGGAAATTCTAAAAATAAAAAAAAAAAGAAAATGAACTCTAGCAAGCCAACCACAACTGACACCATAACAAATGCACTTCCTCTCTCTCAAATCTTGGAGACATTCATTCATTTATACAAAGATAGGGATGAATAATGTACAGAGGAAAAGAGTCTCCAGCCTCAATAATTACATTTGTGGGTCATTCATAATTCACTCTCAGATTTTCACTATAGGTCACATTGTTACAAATCAATGCAGCTATGGAGAAATCACCCCCCAGAGAAATTAAAAAATTATAAATTTGAAAAAATAAAAAAAAAACAAAAGGGAATTGGCTTGTTTTGGGTGGCGGGGGGTTGTTGCCTCTACCTTGTCTAGGGGTATGTATTGGGCATTTGGTAATTCCACAGAAACAATTATAGTTAGTTTTCAACAACAAAAGATTGACGAGCGCCTATGATGTCACAAGTAAACAGCGTCCTGTGAAGTGTCTGGGAGCAATGCACTATTGTACACATTATATTTATTGGCAATAACCATGTTCTTGTCTGTTGGGATCTGCTGCATGCTCGCCTCACTTTTTCGGGCCCTTTGGGATGCCGAACACGGGCAGCTTTGGGGTGAATGATGATTTGAATGAGATGAAGTTCCAGATGCCTTTGGTTGACAATATGATTTGTGGATCTTGAATGGTCATTAAGTCTCAGCTGTTGATCTGTTAGCTCTCTCATCTTGATCTGATACTTGGCTCTAAGCCATCTTAATTCCTGTTGAATTTCATGTTCATGGTCATCATTGGACACATCATAATGATATGAAGGAATTTTAGCTAAAGAATGTGAACCTGAAAATGATCTGACAAAATCTCTAGCAATGGGCGTAACGTTTTGCATCCGTATCTCTTTCTGATTGTATGCTGAATTTTCTTCATTCAAGTTGTCGTGTCCTTCAAAAGGACTTTCCTCAGAGCCTAAGGAACTGCATTCATGGCTCTCGTGCTGGTCCCAAATATCTATGTGATGGAAGCCATTTTGGTGGCTTGATGAAGCCGCTGCATTATTCGCATTTCCGGAAACTTTATGCATAGGGCTATCAGTTTGATACGTGATCTCTTCAAACCGCCCATGTGTAGCAGCACATCCATTCCCCAGGCATTGCAAAATCTGAAAGTTCTTGCTGCCATCCTGATTTGAGAGGAAATTCATAAAAGATCCGGTAGAGGTATGGTTGGAGGCACAATTGAGACAAAACCTTGAATTTGCAAAGCGGGGAGTTTCTGCTATTCCTGGCCCTGGTTTCCATTCAGGCACCAAAGAAGCAATCTCTCCATCAATCATGTCTGCTATTTTTGTGACATCTTGGTCAGTTATATCCAGCTCAGCGACCATCTCCGTTGCAACACTCAGTGCTGTGTCAGATTCGATGTCAAAAGGGAAATAAATGTTCCTAATGCGACCTGGAGAAAGCGAATTACCAATGCCAACTTTCATATCAAATCTAATGGCAAAATAAGCTCTTTTTTTTTTTTTTTAAGGAAACAACAGTTTAAAAAGTAGATATTAAGTTGCTAACCTTCTTTATCTGAAATTCGGAGTCTTAGAAAGATGCCATCATCTTCTCTTCTCTTCCCTTTAATAGTTATATCTAAGTGTGGAGTTATATCGTTGTTATCGTCATCATGATAGTGAAAAAGTTCAATCCCACTTTGCTCAAATTCATATTGATGAGAGTCCCATCCATTATGGTCTTCAAAAGCATAACCATTAGAATATGCATTAAAAGAGCTGTTGCTGAATGATTTTCCATCAGAATGGAAATCTGGAAATGGCTGCCTTAGTAGAGGGTCCATGTAATCCAGCTCTCTCCGACACTCTATTGGTCTAAAATCCGATTCACCACCATCGATTCTAAGAAAGGGATCATCCAGAAGCTCCCTTGCAGAGAGCCTCAGAGACACAGTGGCTAAACATTTTTCAACAAATTGCCGTACCTCAGGGTCCTTCACTTTATATAAAGCATCAGGTTTTTTCCCCTGAAACACAAATATTACTTGTTAAGAGAGAACATAAATCAGAAAGGGTTATAGGAAGAAAGAAAGTTGAGCATCACTTACAGATGTTACTTTCTTATAGATCTGTGCTGGATGTGTGCATTCACTGTATGGATATTCAAAAGTCACCATTTCTAAGATGCACATCCCAAATGAATATATATCAACCAATTCATTATATTCCTCTGCATAAACTTCTGGAGCCATGAACTCAGGTGTTCCTAATGGAAGAATAAAACAAAAAAAAATTATACCAGTTAAATGCTTTGGTCCATTCTGTGACAGTACTCTCCCAGCAATCATATGCTAAAATAATGCTTACTGAAGTTCAGTATGGCAAATGAGAAGAGAAAATACCAACACAATGTGCAGCATGAGATTTTCGCAAGATAGCAGCAAGGCCAAGATCTCCAATTTTCACTTCCCCTTGATTGCCATTTACAAAAATATTATCACACTTAAGATCTCTGTGAATCACTGGAGGGTCATGGCTATGAAGATACAGAAGCCCTTTTAAGATCTGTCTACACCAATGCTTAACGGCTCTAATATTTACCCTTTTATGTTTTAATCTATACCTGACGATTTGAAAGAAGAAAATCCCAGATTAAGAACTAAAAAGCTATTGAATAGATTGATAAGAGATTTAAAAAAAAAAAAAATTTTACATAAAACAAAGGTACTCACTGTCTAAGAGTCCCAGACGTGAACATCTCAGTGACAAAATTTATGTTCCTATTAGCAGTATCTACCCAAGATGTATAGAACTTCATGATGTTCTGGTGCTTCAGTGTTTTGAGAAGATGAATTTCACAGTAAAGTCTCTCTAGATCTTCAGGACTTTGCAGGAAATCATAGAGCTTGACCTGGTTCCAAGCAACTTCAATGCCTTCATATTCATCGAATGCTCTATACCTAAATCAATCAACAAAGGAACTCAAATCAAATGCCAAATCCATTATGAACCCCCCAGAAATCCCCAAAACTGAACAAAAGTTTCCATTTCAGTTCACCAAAAAAACTGCAACTAGGTATATTCCTATTTCTACCCAAAACCAAAATAGCTTCAAAATTTGAAGAAATCTAGGCTGGGCATTTGGTAAATTTATGAGCACCCAAAATCCTACAAACCTTCACAAATGCCAAAAAGGAACCACTCTGAAAAAATCTTCCAGAAGTAAACAACAAAAAATAGCTAAAACACTCATTTAATAGGAAACCAAAATTAACTTCGTACACCGTCTTAGAAGCTCCTTTGCCAAGAATCTCATTGTACTGCAAAAAATGAAAGAAAGAAAAAAACCAGCAGGGAAATCAAAATCAAAACTTCATGAACAAAAGTATGAAAGAAGAAAAAGAAAAGAGAGGAAAGAAACTCTTACTCTGCCATATCTTCCAGTTGGATCAACTTCAACAAATTCAGAGTCATCTGGTTCAAGATGTGTGAGACCATTCATTTTCCCAAAACAAATCTAAAAATTTATCAGTTACAAGATTTGATTTTTTCCTTGCCTTTACAAAACCAACAAGATCATTACAAAGATGATGATCTATCTCCGCATCAAAAAACATCCATCTCCCTGTCCCTAAAACCTTTTTTATGAGAATTGGTACCTACAAGTTATTCAAAAGACAACGTTTCACAACTCAACCACATTCTCTAAGGACAGCCCTCCCCCACAATGAAACGTGACAAAACACAGCAAGAAATAGAGAGAGAGAAAGAGAGAGAAGGCAAAGGTCACTTTCTCAACTTTCTCACTTTCTTTTTGCTGTAAGAAAGAAAAAATAAAAAAAGAATTATAATTCAAGGCCCGCAGGTTTTCCTCCTTTTTCCTTTCTTTTTTTTTTTTTTTTTCCTCTTAAATTTTTGGAGTTTTTTGGACAGAAGGGAAGGAATATAAGGAGAGGAGAGGAGAGGAGAGGAGAGGAGCTTCCAACAGCTACCGACTTGTGTTATATAATTATAATTATAACAGAAGTGAAGTGGATCTTAAATCTGCTTTGAACTGTCTTTACAACTGAGAAGGATTATTTACACTTTAGTATCAAAGCAAACTATTGATTACGAGGTGAGATAATATTTTTCCTTTTTTCTTTCTTAAATGTAAATTTACAAATACTATTTTATCTCCCTCTCTCTTTATAGTAATAATAGTTTAATAAGTATTCCCTCTTATTCAAAATGCAGATCGTATTTCTCAATTTCATTTCATGTTAATTTTTAGTATATTTATAATAGAAAACAAGTCATAATTTTCTACAAGTAAAAGAAAATAAGGAAAACGTCCCATATGCATTAAATGTAAGTTGACCTTCTAAAGATTTCTATTTATATTAGATATAAATATATTTCGAGTATATTTTCAAAACATAGAAAGACACATGAAATATGTTTATAAATAGAATAAAGTAATAGAACATTTTTATATTATATAAATTAGATTTTACTCGAATCTTATAATTATAATTTAACCTTAATAAAAACATAATATTATAGAATTGATGTTTTTAATATTGTGATTGATTGAATAAGTAGCACTTACATGGAGTTGATCAAAATCAGTGATAGGTGAAGCAGATAATCATACGTTTACGTATTTCATTTTAATTTGTCTGAAATTGAATGTTATGTTTCTTAAATTAGTTAAGAAAATTAATAATATAATGGGTTAAGTCAAACTATTTTATAAAAATACTTACAAGTTAAATTGACACATTCAATTCGGAAGTATTTTATAACTAATTTACTTGTATTTTTTAAAAAAATAAAAGATCTCATTTTGTGATTATTTAAGTGTTAATTTGTGCTAAAGTAATTGATGTATTCGGATAAACATGACAAAAGAAGAAAGGAAAAATATTACAAATAATAATAAATATATATATAGAGTAGTTATAAATGGAAAAGTATAAATAGCGAAGAAAGATACATACTAGTACGAATGAAAGAAAAAAGGCCACAGTGGACCCCACGCGTATATATTTTGTATAATTATTTTGACCAAACATGAAATCATGATATCGTAAGTGATTGAATTTTTATTTGACTGTGGACTTCGTAATCCTTTTTTTTTTTTTTTTTTTTTTTTTTTTTTTTTTTTGTTTTTTTTTATTATTTTTTTTTTTTTTTTTTTTTTTTTTTTTTTTGCATGGAAGGGAAGGGAGAAGAGAATTGTGGGATTTCGTGACAAAAAGAAAAAGAGGTAAACAATTCATAAAAGGAAACGCAAAGAAATTTCATTCAAAAAAAAGGAAAAAGGAAAAGGGAAAAGGGAAAAGGGAAAGGTGACCATTAAAGATTGACGTACGGAAGTTTGGTACGGGTGAGAAATGAAAACTTCTTTTTTGTACTTTTGAAGCTTACTTGCCAAATTAGTCTATTTTGAAGCCATGCCATCCATCCACGTCCCATGACCCTTCAATACCAGAAGAGAATTTTTTTTTTTTTTCCTTTTTCTAAATTTGAGAGGTTTGGTTCAATAGATAGTTGGAAGGTTGGTTGAGTTCCCCTTACGTTTACCTTCTAGATTAAAATTGAATTCTCAAATATTTTATTAGTATCATGATTTTTCTTTTTCAAGAATCTTTAGTTTATCAAATGATAAAAAAATTGTTAATTTGATTCAAATGAGAAATTTTATTTTATTTTATTTTTTTGAAGCTTTAGTTTTAATTCAAAGAGAAGACAACAAAGTTCATTTGAACCTAATTTATAATCAAATTTTCCTTTAAAATGTGGAATTTATTAATATAACATTCTCATTGACCGTCCGTCCTTATTTATATTTTTACGATCATTGAATTTTAATATCTCATTCATTAAATTAATTAAATAATATTATGTTACGTGGTCACAATTGTTTTGATTTGATACTGAGAAGATAAAAAAAGTCATATGGACCTAATTTATCGTCAAAATTTCCTTTAAAATATGGAACTTATTAATATAATATTTTCATTAAATGTCCTTATTTGTGTGAGATATTTGAATATGAATAGCTCATTTAAAATTAAAAAATTATTTATATATTAATATTATGTTTTGAATAGTTTTAATTCAATGAGAAGACAACAAGTCTTTGTGGACCTAATTTATCATCAAAATTTCCTTTAAGATATGGAAATTATTAATATAATATTCTTATCGAATATCTCTATTTGTATTTTGAGAGATGTTGAATTTAAAATTTCTAGTGATGGGTAAATGGATTCGATTCACGAAACCTATTCTGAATACTCAATGACCCGATCTGAACTGATAATAGTCCAAGACCTCCTAAGTCTATAAAAAAAATTCAACGAGAGTCAAATATACCTCAGCGAGTTGTAGCTTACCTATTATTGGCAGTGACCTATAGGTCATGACCTATTCGCCGCATAGAAGAGGTCGCTATGCTATTCAAAGTCGCTAGAGAGCTTCTAAGAGCTCTTGAGCATCATTCTAAGACGCATCATTCCAAGACAAGTCTAATGTCACAGTAGCTATTAAACATAAACGTGAATGAATATGTCACTTTTCGATAAGAAAGCACTTTGAAATCAAGATAGATATTAGCTCGATTTGCTCTCTCAACCGAATCACAGGAAATTAAGATCAGTCCAAACAAGGTAACTACTCCGGAAAGGGAAAACAAATTCTCTTTTTATGGAGATATGTGACTAAGAATGAGGTAATCTGATAAAATCCAACTTCAACTCAAGTCATAGCAATCTTAATGAAAAAACCCTTTGACCGGAGACTGACTTGATTGTTGAAGTTATCCACAAGGCAATCTCCTACTTCAATGATACTTGAATCTTGTGTTATTTTTATAGATTAAATTACATCGAGGTGCTTCGAAAGTCGAGTTTGAGCTCCATCACTTCTAGCGGCATATGTGGGAATTATATAAATTTCCTTATCAATAAAAACATATGTTGCAATGGCATGAGAACAACTAACAAGATTAGGATGCCCCCAAAGAACTAGATTGCATATTGAGGAGGAAATTATAGAAGTTAACCTACAAATAATGCAAGATCAGGATCCAGTGGGAACATCTAATTTACCTCTAGAAAAAATTCCTGAACCCACACTTTCAAGACCCTCTAGGAAGCCAATTGGGATGAACCATGAAAGACATACTTCAGAAAATGTGGCATTCTTATTACTATTCCAGAACTACTCCTAGAGAGCATGGTGAACGTTTTAGAAAACTTGACAGGTAGATCAAACTATACTTCAACTGGGAGGTGTCCAACACCAACTCATCACATAGGGAGAAGACATTCAGAAGTGTTGGATCGTAGGGATGAGAGATGGTCCGTCTTGCACAAAGCCAGGGGAGATCATCAACTTGGTAGAAGAAGGCTAGAATGGGCAGGACAAGCTCGAGAGTTTCAAACTCAAGAAGCTCTAGGAGATCAACAGCTAGAAGAAACTAATGAAAGGAAAGATTATCCGCCTATTGATCTTAGAGAAACTCTTGGGAAAGGAAGAAAATATCATCTAAGAGATAAGCTCAACAAAGCGGCAATCCCTTGTACTCATCAAAAGATGGAACATGTTGGACAAACCTATGAAGAAGGAGACTACCGCAAGATAGATCAAGTTGAACAAACTGGGAACAAGAACTTTGAAGCAGTTCCAAGGCAAGTGAGAAGAAAGCATCTCCTATAAACTTAGATGAAGTTGAAGGGCCTGAAACACGGAGTGGAGTTGACCACCCTGAATGATCACCCTTTGTGGATAGCATCAAGCTTAAGAAGCTGCGTTCTGGTCTCAAGCTTCCTCAGGCAGCAGCCAAGTATGATGTATACATGGAAAAGTTTGAGTACCCTTATCATGTCAATTGTAAAGCTTTTCACTTTACCTTAACCAAGTGATGGAGTCTAAGCTCCCTCAATGCCTCAAGGTCCAATAACAAGGGCAAGGGCTTCAAGGATGAAGGCATTCGTCACATTTCTTCAAAACAATGAAGCACAAGTTGATTTTGATGCCATCTTCAATGAGCTTAAGTTTGATGAAAACAAAGATGAAATGAAGCTTTGGAATATAACAACAATGAAAGGAATAGAAAGCTCCATTTCATGCCAAGCATGCATCCAAGATGAAAGGAATTCAAAAATACATGAAGGCTTGATGTGATTTTGTTCTTCTACATTTATCCAACTTATCTATTTGTGAGCTTTGTTCTGTGGATCTAAGCTAAGGCAAAAAACAAGGGTTGATTTAATGTGTTATGTGATTGTTCTTCTTCTTCCATCTATATAAACTAAAAATACAAAAACAAAAAGAGTGTTAGAACCCCAAATTGAACAACAAAAACAGAGATAAAAGAAAGAAAAATAGTAGGTGAGAAAAATTGCAAGAAAAATCTGAAGAAAAAAAAGTGATTGAAATTGTTGAATTGCATTGAGATCTTTTTGTATTTGAACAATTGAAGGTGTGAGGATTTTTGATGGAATTTGAAATTTAATTGCCATTGATTGATGCAATATCGAATTGGCTTTGTTGAATTGCTATTGTAGAGAATTTTTTATCACAAATTTCTTTGACCTCTATGTGCTCGTTAAAATACCTAACATCAATATCTTTGAATTCTAAGTAATCTATGATTTGAATTGTGTTGATTGACTTATTTTCTAAACCCTTTGGTGCTTGTGAGCTATTTCTTTGTTGAATATTTGATTGAATTTTGTTCATTGCTATGGTATCTTACCTTGAGTGATTGATATTGTTTGGTGAATCAATGAAGAACTTCAAGAAGAGTTTGAGGGGGAAAAGGAAAGAATGGAGAGTTTGAATGAGTGAAGAAAAAGCCGTTATTAAGAGTAATACAAGAGAGAAACAGAGAATGATGAACAAGGAAGCTTATTCTTCATCACAAGCTTCAATTATGAGTGAAGATCATAGGGGACTTGCCAACCTTTTGGAGGAGATGAAAAAGATTTCAAGGGAGGTGACAAGAGAGATGTCAAAAGACATTTCTAACAACATCAATGAGATGAGAAGGGATTTTAATGCAAGGATGGAAGAAAAGGTGAATAGCAATGAGTTGGATCCTCAACCTCCTTTGAGAAATCAACTACCTCAAAGAGGAAGGGGACGAGGTAACCATCAAAGAGTACCACCAACAAGAAGAAATGTGTAAGAAGGGGATTATGAAGATGAATATGATGATTGAAGGCCAAGAAGGCAAAGAAGAGATAATGACATTGACAAAAATATTGGAAACATTATAGTGGAGATGATCCAATTGCTTACTTGGATTGGGAAAGAAGGGTGGGCTCAATTTTTGAATGCCATAGATTTTCTGAAGAAACGAAGCTCAAGTTGGCCATTGTTGGTTCATGGACTACGCCATTGTGTGGTGGGATCATTTGGTAATTACAAGAAGGCAAGATGCTCCACCCATAGAGACTTAGGAAGACATGAAAGCGCAACTAAAAAAGAGATTTGTACCTAAACATTACCAAAGAGATCTTCATCATAAACTTCAAACTCTTACACAAGGGTAGAGTGTTGATGCTTATTACAAAGAGATGGAAATGGTAATGATTGCAAGCAATCTTGTGGGAGAGGAATCCGAGGCAAGGTTTCTACACGGTTTAAACAAGGAGATATGCTTGAGTTGCAACATTATGATCATTTGGAGGAAATGGTACAAAAGGTAATCAATATTGAACGTCAAGTCAAGAATATGAGATCACACTATAGGAAGACCTTTCAATCTTCAAGCCATGGGAGTTCAGCTAGCAAGACCACAAATCCATGGCTAAAGAGGGAGCAAGGAATGACTAAGCCTACCAAGAAGAAACCAACCAAACCTAAGGTGAAAAACACCAAGGGTACATTTGGAGATAAAGGTAAAGCTCAAAACCCTCATACTAGAGCTAGAGATGTCAAATGTTTTAAATGGCATGGTTTTGGACATTATGCACCCGATTGTCTAAACAAGATGGTTATTATTAGGATTGATAAAGATAATGTGGAGTCTTGTAGTGAGAAGTAGGATGAAGACTGGAGTGGAAATTGTTGTGATGCAAATTTTAGTGATGAAAATGACCTTATTGAGGGACAACTCCACTTGATGATTAGAAGTCCAAAGAGAGAACCTATCGCACTCTAGATGTTTGATTAATAGGAAACTTCGTAGTTTGATTGTTGATAGTGGGAGTTGTGTTAATGTTTCTAGTAGGTATATGGTGAATAGATTGAAATTACCATGTATAGATCATCCAAAACCATATAGGCTATAATGGTTAAATGACAGTGGTGAAGTGAAAGTGGGCAAGCAAGTTAGGCTTTCTTTTTCCATTTGAAAGTATAGTGATGAAGTGTTATGTGATGTGGTATACAACCATGCAAGTAACACATTTGTTACTTGGAAGGCCATGGCAATATGATAGAAAGGTGATGTTTGATGGCTTCAAGAATAAACACACACTTGAGTTCGGGGGAAAGAGAATTCACTTGAACTCATTGAAACCACATGAGGCTTATGTATATCAAAAGACAATTCTTGAAAAGATGAGAGAGTATTATGAAAAAGAAAAGAAAGACAAAAGCAGAAAAGAAAAATAGGGAAAAGAAGTTGAGAGAAAACAAAATGAGAATGGAATGATATTGAAAGAGAAAGACAAAAGAGAAAGAGAAAGAGAAAATGTTGAAAAAATCAATGAGAGGAAAGAAGAGAAAAAGAAAAATGGAGAAAACAAATTTGAAAAGAAAATGATCTTCTATGCAAAAGGAAGAGAAGCAAAAGATGCTATTGTGAATATGAGGCCTATGGCCTTGCTTATGTTTAAACATTCGTTGGTATCTTCTTCTAACGAGTCTAACATTTCTTGACCTAGTGCAATTAGCTCTCTTTTGCAGCAATTTGACGACATATTTTCGGAAGATCTTCCTAAGGCGTTACCAACCATTCGTAGAATTGAGTGCCAAATTGACTTCATTCCTGGTGCACCTCTTCCGAATAACGCTTTTTATCTAACAAACTCGGAAGAGACAAAAGAGCTACAACTCAAGTGGAGGAACTCCTAGAGAAAGGTTTTGTGAGGGAAAGCTTGAGTCCATGTGCAGTCCCAGTGCTCCTTGTTCCAAAGAAAGATGAGACATGGCTTATGTGTGTGGATTGTAGGGGAATCAACAAGATAACGGTAAAGCAGATTGGATGACATGCTTGATAAATTAAGTGGAAATGTTTGTTATACACCTTATATAAATTGCCTAAGGAATACTGTAAATGGTCGTCCTCCTAGTTGCGCCTCGCGTGATCCTCCCTCTTTTTTTTATTTTTTATTTTATGTATATATTTATATAATATAAGGGCAGGTGACATCATCTTTCCTGCTGCAGCTACAGTGGTCTGTTTTTTATAAGATTATTCATAACCGCCAGTACAGCTTGCATGGTATCTTCCTCCTTCAGCTACAATTGTCTTCTATATGTAGATAAAGGAAAGGATTGCCAACAGTATAGTTTGCATAATATTTCTCTGTACGCAGTAGGTATGGGCAGAGCTGATGAACTATATAGGTCTCCTAATCTTCCTGAAAATTTAGGGATAACAAATAGATTATGTATGGCCCTACTCCCTTAATAAGTTATTACATTCATTTGGATCAGCTGCTCGTCTCCATATAATCGCATTGAATTGTTTATTCAGTCCAGGTTGGTTGGCCTTTCTTCATTCCTTTCTACTTTCATGTTCATCATCAACTCTGCTTTCATGTTCTCTTTTGTATTTTGTTGTTTTGAGGATTTTTTTTCCTTGTGTTCTGTGTTCCTACTCAATCCAGGCTTGTACGTTTTTTGTTGCTACCCAGTAGTTAAAATATGTATGTTTTTTAGTGATAATAAGAAAAATATGTATTTCTTTTAGCCTCAAGGTTTTGTCTTGCCATCATTTCCTCTCTACTTTCATGTTCATGATCAGCTCTGATTTGCGGCATTATGTTTACTGTTTTCTCGAGTTTTTTTCCCCCTTTTTTTTCCCTTGCCTTCTTTATTCCTACTAGGCAGTTAAATATGTATTTTTTGTCTTTTAGGCTCTTGGTTTTGTCTTCCCTACATTTCTTTTCTTTCGCCGGTTCGGTGTCCTCTCGTGCAAGGTGCATTTCGTTTTTCTTTTGTCGTGCTATTCTCATTGCTTTGTTCGGGATTTCCCTCATGCTTCTTCAGGGAGGTAACTAATAATAATACCTTTGTCGCTATTCTTGTTGCTTTCTTCTAGAAAATTTCGCTCTTCTACTTCTTCAAAAATAATAATAACATAATAATAATATTGTTAAAAAAGAAGCAGAATATTGTTAAAAAGATTCATCAATATCTAATAAAAGTATTGCATTCCACAAAAAAAGAAAAAGAGCAAAGATTTCCTCTTAAATTTATTCAGGAAATGCTCATTTTTCTTTCGGGAAATTGACAAAGAAGCAAAATAATAATATTAATAATACAAAAAAAAAAGGAAAAGAAGAAGGGAAGAAAAAATAGAAGTAGAAGGAAAAACATTAACAAGAAGGCTAAGCATTTAAATTAAAATGTTAGATTCCAAAAACAAGAAACAAAAATTAGAAGAGGGGGTTCAATGTTGAATTTGTTCATTAAATTAGTATGCTTCTTGTTCAGGAAAAGAAAAAAGAAGCAAAACAATAATACTAATATAAGAAAAAAAGAAAAGAGGAAGGGAGAAAAAAGAATGGTGAAGGCAAAAGGGGAAAAAAAGATGCCTTTCCTGAAGAGAAGAAGAAGAAGAAGAATTTTGTTCATGCAGGTTTCTATTTTTTTTGCCTCTTTGCTCCCTTTTTTGTCTAGATTTTGTGCTATTTTCTTTTGTTGATGTTTGTTTCTTTTTTTTCATAATATTATTACTACTTTATTCTTGTATAAGTTTAACTTTTTTCAGCTTTTCTCCCTACATATCTATTAAATTATATTATATTAGAAAATTTTGGTTTTTGTGAGGTCTTCTTTCATGTTTGCCGTTTTGCTCTGCGCAGATTATAAAGCCTTAATTGTGAGATAGATAAAAATACAATGTGTCATCAGCGTTATATTGAAATGACTCCTAACAAAAAGGCTGAGCTCCTTCGCCGTAGGAGGGAGGCTCGAGCTCAAAGGAAAAAAATCTTGGGTCCCTCTTCATAATCTGCTGGCTAGTCAAAATCAGCCCATAATTCTGGTTAAGCAATTTGGCAATGTTGATGCTTCGGGAACAACAGGCGAATTAGTTTCTTGCTGTCATCATGAATCAGTCGTTGAACAATTAACTTTTGCTTCTCGTCAAAGTACTGATTCGGCCTCTTATTTTCCTGTCCAGAGCATATCTCACAGGCCTTCAACTTCTCCTTTTCATAGAGTTCGAAAAATTCCAATCGAAGCATTGGTTCTTCCTGAAGCTCCAGGTTATCAATTCTGTGGGCTATTCGCTTCCATTTAGAACCTCCAAACATTTGCTGCTCAAGGGGAGAAGTATCGTTTTCTTCTCTGCCAATGCCTTATTTTCTTAAGAGGTATAACAACAATTTCTCTTTTATTTCGCTCGATGCAAAATATGATCAGGAATTGACACGGAATAGCAGGGGTGTCTACACTTTTCGTGTGCAATGTCAAGTTTATCACTGCCTGGATGGTTTCCTTAATGCAAATAATAAACTGACTGGAATTTAGTTATACTTTTTTGACACCGAAGAAGAGCTTGCACGAAGAGTTAGCTCTTCAACAAAGTTACGCGAGAGTACTGTGAAGCATCTCATGTGCATCCTTTCTGATGATCCTTATCTTCAAGGATCTGTGTGATTTTCCAGACTTAGAATTGATTAATATTGTGCTTAATTGCTACCTCGGTTTAGACCAAAGAGTGTATAACTTGCCTTCTGTGTCTCAGGTAGCTGCAATATTTACTGAATCTGAAAATGATGAGGCTGAAAAAGTCCCTACAGCCATAAGATTCATCATTATTATGCATGCTATGATCTTTTGCAGTATCCGCTTTTGTTCCCTTGGGGAGAACCTAGATGGCATGTTAATATTCATAGAGTGGGGAATCATAACAAAAGAAAGCCAGGTCATATGTGTGAAGATGAACCTGTCATTGATCTAACCATGGCAAATACTTCTGCTGAAGTTATATTGTAGGAACAAAGAGGCAAGTCTACTCGTTGTGCTTCTTTTGAAATTCCACACTTTTTCTTTCTTTAGGAATATTCTTCATTTTTATTCATTCTTGTTAGCTCTTCTGAAATCACTACTTCGACAGCTGTTGAACACGGGAAGAAACATGAAAGCAATGTCACAGCCAGAGAGTATTACTGTTATAAACTATAGATGAGAAGACAGGATGAGTCTATGCTGCTACACAATCTTAGATTATCATAGCAATATGCAGTTGTTATGTACATAAAAGTTGAGACCGCCAGACTAGACTTCCATAGAAGGAAACAGAATGACATTCAAAGTGAAATATTACAGGGAATACTGGATAGTGTTTCTACTGGCCAAGTAGAAAGAGATAAGATGGGTTGCCTAGTCATATTGCCAGCTTCCTTCTTTGGTGGTCCAAGAGACATGCTTCGTAGGTACCTAGATGCAATGGCATTGGTGCTAAAGTATGGAAAGCCTGACATTTTTATTACCATGACTTGTAATCCAGAGTGGAAAGAAATTCAGTCGAATATGAAATTCACAGAAAAACCACAGGATTGTGCAGATCTTTTGGCCAGAGTATTTTGGGCAAAGTTTGAGATTCAAAAATAAGAGATTATTAAGAAGAAAATCTTTGGTGAAGGCTTATGTGTATGTAATTGAGTTTCAAAAAAGAGGATTTCCTCATGCTCATATGTTGTTGATTTTGAAGCCTCAATCGAAACCTCTTAACCTAGAAGCTTATAACAAAATTGTATTTGTTGAGTTGCCTGATTCTATTGAAGAACCTTATCTGCACTCACTTGTTGTGAAACACATGATGCGTGGTCCTTGTGGAGATCTGAATAAGAATTGTCCTTGTATGAGAGATAGAAAATGCAAAAATTGTTATCCTAAGGATTTCTGTGGCCAAACAACACATGCTGAGGATAGCTATCCACATTACCGCAGAAGAGATGATGGGATAGAGGTCACGGTTTGGCGTGTTGTGTTGAATAATCAATGGGTTGTACCTTATAATCCTTACTTGCTGGCTGTTTTTTATTCTCGTATGAATGTAGAGATTTACTCTACTATTAAGCTTGTAAAATATTTATATAAGTGTATATACAAGGGTCATGATCTTGTAGCTTCCGCGTTATGGCACTCGATAATGCTGCTAAAGTTGACGAGATTAAAGAGTCCCAAGATGGTAGATGGATATCAGCTCCGTAGCCTTATGGAGATTGTATGGATTCCATATGAATGAAATGAGTCCTTCGGTTTATACTCTGCAGATCCATCCTCCAGGCCAACAATTTGTATCTTTTAAAAAAAATTCTGATCTTAACAGCTTGTTGAATGATGTTCAGTTTTCAATGACGATGTTGATTGAATTCTTCTTCATGAACTCATCTGATTCAACTGCCAGGGAATGGAACTGTTTGTATAGAGAATTTCCTGAACACTTTGTATGGAATTCAGGTAAAAAAAACAACGGTCTCGAAAGCAACGGTAGCTTGCTATTGGCAGAATGGCTACGATTAGTCCAAGTGAGGGTGAGCGTTATTATCTTTGACTACTTCTTTTTACATGTTCGTGCGCCAACCTCTTTTGAACATCTATTAACTGTTGGAAATCAGAAACTAGACTCTTTTACAGAAACAGATTTTCGTCGTGGTGTCTTACAGTCTGACTTATACATCGAAGATACTCTTGAAGAAGCGCATGCTTTCTAAATGCCCTCATCTCTAAGATCATTATTTGCTCTCCTACTTGTTCATTGTTCTCCTGACGATCCCAAGTTGCTCTTCTACAATTTCGAAGCTGATCTTTCTAGCGATTATTATCATTTTGAGCCTACCAATAGAAATGGAGCTGAAGAAATTAGGCTTAGGGTGTTATTGGATATTAACAAATCTCTTCAGCATATGGGAAAAAGTGTCACCGACTTTCATTTAGTTTCCGATGATTTTTTGCTTCAGCATCATGAGAAAATTACAAAGGAAATTGAAATTGAGAGAAATGATAAGGTACCTACTGAGGACTTTCTCATATATTAGAAGTTGTATTGTGGTCAAAGATTAGCATATGATCAAATTCTAGCCTCAGTTTTTTCTAATGAAGGTCAGACATTTTTGTTGATGGTCCTAGTGGAATTGGAAAAACATTTCTATATCGATCTTTGTTAGGCACCTTAAGATCACAGGGTTATGTGGCATTAGAAGTTGCAACATCAGGTCATCCATACTTCCTGGTGGTAGAACTGCTCATTCTAGACTCAAAATACCTCTTGATCTCTCAGAGAATAAGGTGTGTCAATTGAGTAAACAAAGTAGCACCGCAAAGTTGATTATGGAGGCTAAACTAATCTTATGGGATGAAGCTTCGATGGCAAAGAAAGAAAGCATCAAAGCTTTTGATGACTTAAAGACATATTGGAATTTGATAAACCGTTATGGGGAAGACAATTGTCTTCGGCGGTGATTTTAGCCAAACTTTGCCAGTCATAAATAAAGCATCCAGAGAGAAACAGATTCAGTCAAGTCTTGTTAATTCCAGTCTATGGACATTCATTTAAAAACTTGTTCTGACAAAAAATATGTCTGCAATGTTAGATTCAGGCTTTGCCAAGTTTTTATTATACGTTGGGGAAGGGATTGAGGCTACGGATGATGATTCTCATATATGTTTACCTAGAGATATAATCATTCCCTGTTTAAATGCTGAGGACTCCAATAACAGGTTAGATTAATATCTGTTTGAAGATTAAGATTCAGTAAATAAATTTTCTTTTTCCATTACCAAAAACACCTTCTTTCAGCTTTCAAAACTGTGTATTGATTAATCCTTGTTCTTCTTTTTCTTATAAATAGGTTTTTTCAGTGTGTTTCCTAGAGATTTCTCTTTATTATGATGAGCTTTATAAAATGATCAACAGATGTATTCTTTCTGCTAAGAATGATTCTGTTGATGAGCTCAACAATATGGTGATCATGAGATTCCCTGGGACATTACGTGTCTATACTAGCCAAGATAAAACCGTTGATGAAAGTTACCAAGGAGACTATGAAGATTTCCTCAATTCCCAAAATCTAAGGGGCCTGCCACCTCATAAGTTGCTGTTGAAAGAGAGCTGCCCTCTAATTCTTCTAAGAAATTTGAATCCAGTGGAAGGCTTGTGTAATGGTATGTTCCTCATTCGCAGAGAATTAAGATAGTACTACCTCTGTGCAGAGATTGCATTCAGTTAACATGCCTGAAAATGAGTTATGCTCCCAAGAATACCTTTTTAGACATCCGATGGTGAAAAACATGGAACTCCCTTCATAAGAACACAATTCCCTATTCGTTTATGCTTTGCAATGATAATCAACAAATCACAGGACCAAACACTGGATTATGTTGGAATCTATTTACGTGAACCAGTCTTTTCTCATAGTCAGCTTTATGTAGCTTTATCAAGAGCAAGAACCTCAGATGCAGTTAAGGTTTTGATTGTTCCTCCAACATATGCTAGCGTGAAAATGACTGTAAGACATGAAATGTTGTTTTTGAAGATGATGATGACCCATGTCCAAAAATACCAAGTGGACCTATCACAAGATCAAGAGCTTCAAAGTTAAGACAAGCCTTAATAATCTTCATTCAAGGAAGAGAAGAACAAATTGATTTTGAGGCCATTCTCCAAAGAAGAACACTCCAAGATGAAGTGGTTTCAAGCAAACCTTTGAATGTGATTAAAGCTCAAGATTTTAATGAAGTTTAAGAGAGAATAAGGAGTTTATAAATCAACTTGGAGGGCTTGAAATGGACCTTGACCAGCCATGTAACACATGACCAAATTGCAGAAATTTTGGT
>JAWZTD010000082.1:6735808-6774165 GCA_035221335.1 Echites panduratus
GATGAAATCTTGGGTAAGTTGTTAATTGATGTGTTTATGTTAATGAAGAATGAATCCTTTGCATGAATCACATCACTTCTTCAAACTTGTTGACCTCCAAGATGGCTACAAAATCAAGAAGATCTTCCTTCTGTTGGAGGTATGTGATTAGAGCCTTCTTCATCTTTGATGCTCGAGCCCTCGTGACTAGTCCGGAAGGCATTGGGGGTACTAGGTCTCCATCAATATGTCTTAAAACTGAGAGGGAGGAAAGGCACTTACTTGTAGCTTTCGGTTGGCTAGCTCGACATTTCGACTTAAAATCCCACAGGATGTCTCAATGTTTCCAAGCTCCGACTAAGGTGAAAGAGGGATTGTGGAACAATGGTGATAGAAGTCCTTTAATTTTGCAGACGACAAGCTCTTGCCCGACTTGGATTATTGCAAGAACGATGGTTTAGGTGCAATTGTACTGTGAAATAGGGAGGCATTTCAGTAGGATATAGAACTGAGAAAAACCCAAGGAACTTACTTGTAGTTTTCAAATGGCTACTCGAGTTCTTCATCTCCCGATCCCAAAAGCTGTCTAGATTTTTCCAAGAAGCAAGAAAGGCTAAAGAGGGATCTTGAAATAATGGTGAAAGTTGGATTTTGTGAGCGGATGCAAGCTTTGCCCTATTTGGAAAAGATGAAAGTTGGTTCGGTCCAAAGCTCAAGTGAAAGAGCTCCAAATTTCAGTATGTTTCTTCAACTCAAAGGGACGAAATTTTCACAAGCTTATAATGATTCAGTGTAATAAAGGTGATTTCTTTAGTGAGTGAATTGTTAAATTGGGAGGGAAATTTTTCCACTTTCTTTTCCATAGTAGATTGGATATGCAATTTCAAAGATATGTGAGGTTTCCTTTCCCCTTTCTGTTCAATTTCTTCAGATGGATGTGACACTTGAAGTTTAGCAAATGTTCATAGCCATTGGATTTGATGAAGCTTCTCTTGGTTTTTGAAATACTAAAACGGCTATAATGCCAAGTTCAACTGTTCCATTCCCATAAGGTTTCCTTTGCTAATTTAGTGAACAGTTTTAGCAAAGGTTTTTAGAGTTCTTCCCCTTTTTTTCCCTTCAGATTTCATTAGATGTTCTCAAGAGATAAATAATGCTTAAATTTTTCTTACATGTGTAAATATGGTGTTACATATATACTGATATTTATCACTATTAGGTATTTATGTGATAACTCCCTGTGGAGTGTATCGGTTCATATGTTATTGATATCTCAATTAACTATCAATTAAAAGTACCTAATGTTGAATCATGCACTACATTATAAAGAATTGTATCTATTTCTTCAAATTCAATTTATAATTTATGATTACTCAATCTATTTTGAGTTAACAGTTATTATGAGGAGAAAATACTTTATTTAGATTTCATCATCATCATCATCATCATTATTATTATTATTATTATTAGGTTCACCTCCATAATATTTGTATTGGCCATTTATAGATGTCAAGTACAATATGTAGTGATTTAAGATTCCAAGCATCAAAATGAGACAAGTTTGAAGATGGGTTTGAATGAAATTTCGAAATTCCTCTAAGTTAAGTCCACAAGGACAATCCCTTAGGCTTAACATCCATCCCTTTTGTTTTTCTTGCAAACACTATTACATTTATATTTATGTGACTCGAGCATTGTCCAGATTGGAGTCCATCACGAATGTATACATATTGATCATAATGCATTCATTTTCTCCTTTAATGTTTTCTCGAGAGCCGTTATTTTGTCGTTTATTTGTATGGATCATTATTGTTACCTACTTCACCAATATGTTAGAAAATATTTTATCCATCTCACAATTAAATATTTTTCACAAATAACTACAAAATTAAATATTGATGAATGTCTAAAGCTCCAATGTTAATGATGGAGGGCGACGAAATTTTAAAGCAAAGATATAAAAAACAATCATGTTAATTGCTTCAATAAAGAAAATGCCTTAAAATCTTTATTAGGCTTGGGAGATAATATTTAATGTCGCATCTCATATTCATTTTAAAGAAGCCTGCAATCATTAATTTTATGTGCGTAAATTTAAATTGTTATTATTTAGGGAATAGACAGTTGTTTAGGTTGTTTATTTATAAAACTTGCAAACTACTAGCATTATTATTATTATTATTCACTAAATTAAGGTAGATAGACAAGTGCATTTATAAAAAGTGAGTTTAATTTATAAATGGTTGCAGCTAGTTGGAAATATGATACTTTCGTCTATCACAACTTATAAACCCATACGTCCCAGCCTAGGTGGTAGTGTTTCTTCTAACTGTGACTGTTGCCAGGCCTGGGGATGAAGACTTAAAAAGTAGATAATCCCACATAAGTTGCCCAAGTAGATTTCTTCACATAAGTCCCTACGGTCCCACTTGCTAACAGAGAATACCTTTTCAATTGAAACATTTTCCAACTTCAACTAAAATCACAGAGCTCCAACTTTCTTACTCACATCCCATTTTCGTCAAATGCCCACCTGGAATTGGTACTTCTCTTGAGTAACTCTTCCCCCACCTTTCAGCTTTGAGCTACGCAGGTTTCAGTCTCAACTTCCTACTCCATTTATATCCCCCAATTTGTATTTCCTTCTTAACCAAATGGCGTGCTGTGATGAAAATGGGTGCTCCAAGCAACACTGAGCAGCTGTGAAGCACTGGAGCACATTCTTGAATCTAGCAGCAGAGTGCGACCGATCAGGAGTTAACTGTGTCATGTTTCTAATGATCAAAGTTGCAGAAGCTTAGAGAGGTAAGAACCGTTATTTTAATTCAGAGAGTCACGGCGCAATTCAGGTGCAATTTTAGCTCGAGTTTTATTTTCTAAACAACATATTTTCTTTTAGCCAACCAGTGAAAGTGCTAGCCTATTGTTTCGTTTCCTGAAATATTGGACTCAGGGGAGGCGTGGGCATTACCTTTATGTGGACTGAAAGCCTCCCAATCAATGTCATCATATCACTTATTATAAGGAAGAATGCACAGAAAATAAGAAGAAACACTGCTTGAGAATAGCTTGTTAGTGGGTCGAAATTCAATATACAACTATTACATTCTTGTCCCAGCTCTATCATTCTTTCCACGATTGGAAGCTGATTGTCTCCACTGCTGGATTCCTTATTTTCAGTTAGGTAATAGATTAAGACTTGGAAGTTGATGAGTTGAACTGAAGTTATTTCGATTATGAGGCATTCCGAATTTCTAAGTTCTGTTTGCTTGTTGTTATGGACTCCAGAACACAATTACAATGTGCAATTTACCTATACTCTAATTTTATGTGAGAAATGAATTTTTGTCAGGGTAGTTTAGGATTTAAATTTACATGATTGAAATAGGTAGGAGAAAGGGTCGAGGTGGATTAATTCGGTAGGCGGACATTCTTTCTGGAATATATGAATTCTCCAGAAGTTGGGGTCTAATGGAATATATGAATTCCTGATGGATTAATTCTGTTGGTTCATGATGTCGTTGTAACACTTGTTTGATCGAGTTTTTTATAGACAGTTAAACTTATTATGTTCCAGCTGAGAATTCTAAAAAATGTCTTAATTCCTTAAGTCCAAATTTCATACTTTTTTTTTGTAGTGATTATGAGTTTGCCCTGAAAATTATGAATAAACACTATCATTAACAAATTTAAAAGAACAAAATGCTCTTGGTGGATCAATATATTAGAGGTAAGTGATAGGGCTCTTGCTTCAACGTTTCCAGTGAATACTTCTTGAGATGTTCATTTTTCATGTTTGTTGTATACTATAGTGTGGTTGATGCTACTTTTGTATCTGGATGTACATCATTGTTGGGATTACTAAATGATGGTTGCAGTAAGTTTTACCAGAAGGTGACTAGTCATGAAACTTTATTTGCTTCTTAAATTTCACTTCCACGAAATCGATTGAAGGTGTGTAACACTTGTTGTACTGCAACCATGTTTGAAAATAGGGAAGATGGAGAGGTCATGGATTAATCGTACTGATTTTTTGTCAAAAGAGCATGATGAGGGGTTAGATGACTTCTTAAAATTAGCTACTAAGGACCGGATTGAAGGGACAAAAATACCTTGTCCCTGCACTAGGTGTCAGAATTTGTTTTATAAGAGTCCAACTGAAGTAAAACAAATTGCAAGATGTGGGGTTTCCTGTGATGGTATAAAAATTGGCATTGCTATGTGGAAATATTCGTGATAGTAGAAGAGGTTACCGGTAAGAGTGTCGAGGAATCAGCATATGTACATGACAACATGGCTGGCATGGTTCATGATGCCATTGGATTTGATGCGGATCTGACTAGTTGAGGAGGAGGTCAATAATGTCTTGCATCTCTTGGAGGAATCTATTGTCCCGTTGTATGCCGGATGTGGACGATTTCCTCCCTCTCTTTCCTCATGAGATTATTGCACATTAAGGTGTTAAATGGGTGGTCAAACAAGTCACTTGACATGTTGTTCAAAATTGTAAAAGATGCCTTCAGTGAGGTGGATGTAAAGGTGCCAAGTTCTTGGTATGAGGCAACCAAAATCACTAATGTCTTGGGAATGGAGTGTAATACATGGGAGGCATGCCCAAATACTTGAATGATTTATAGGGGAGTAGATGAGGTTCTTGTTGAGTGTGAAGTGTGGAAAGCTTCACAGTACACAGAGGGGGAGGAGGGAATCACATGTAATGATGTGATTCTAGATTGTTGAATTTCATAGGTTCAAGTTCTCAAGAACACAAGCCATGAAAATTTCAAGAATTCATCAAAAGGTTTAATGGCTAGTTAGATTGACCTATGAAGTAAATCCTCATCAACCAATCTCTTGATTTGGTAAACTATTCAATACCTTAACCCAAGTAATTGAAAGCCCTTAGAGCAGCCCCTTAAGAACTCTAAGAAGAGTCTCTCAAGAACAAGTTTGATCTTCTCAAACTTAGAAAAACTGAAACATGTGTTTGTATTCTCCAAAATTCTCACTACATGACTCCACAACTCCTTTGTCAATGATAATGGTCCTTTTGTTGGCACAATCGTTAGCATAATGTCCAAAACCATGACATTTAAAGCATTTAACATCTCTAGCTCTAGGAGGATGAAGTGGTGCCTTACCTTTGTCCCCTAAAGGACCCTTGGTATCCACAACCTTAGGCTTGGTTGATTCATCTTTAGTGGTTGTTTTTGCCACTCCATGTTAATTCTTTGGCCATGAATTTGCAGCTTTAGAAGTGGAGTTTCCATAGCTTGATGTACCAAAAGGTTTCCCATAGGAGGACCTTTTATTCTTGATTTGTCTTTCAATCTTGATGGCCTTTTGTACCATTTCTTCCATATTTTCATATTGTTGCAACTCAAGCATGTCTCCAATCTCTTTGTTCAAGCCATCTAGGAATCTAGCCATAGTAGCTTTGGGCTCCTCTCCCACAAGATTACTCCTTATCATCACCATATCCATTTCTTTGTAGTAGGCATCAACACTTTTCGTTCCTTGGGTGAGAGTTTGTAGTTTGTGATGAAGATCAATTTGGTAGTGTTTTGGAACAATCTCTTTCTCAATTGCCTCTTCATTTCTTCCCAAGTCTCAATTGGAGGTGCATCTTGTCGCCGTCTTGCTATTACCAAATGATCCACCAAACAATGGCATAATCCATGAATCCCACAATTGCAAGCTTTAGTTTCTTCTCTTTAGAAAAATGATGGCATTCATAAATGGAATCCACCTTTCTTTCCCAATCAAGGTAAGCATTAGGGTCATCTCCACCATAAAAAGGTGGCACCTTTAGCTTGATGCTTCCTATTCTTATCAATGTCATCCCCCCATCTTTGCCTTCTTGGTCTTCCCTCTTCAAATTCATCATCATCATAGTCTCCATCATAGCTTTCATCATCATCAACATATCGATCTTGAATATTCCTTTTTCTTGGTTGTCCTCTTTGTTGAATTCCCCTTCCCCTCCCTCTTTGAGGTTGATAATTCCTCAATTGAGGATGGGCAGGTGTCTCATCTATTCTTCTTTCCACTTGCTCTAGTCTTGTGTTAGGTCCATTGACATTCTTTCCATCCTCTCCACGATTGTTGCAAGACCCACTTGATCAACTCAAATATTTGAAGCATGAGATGAAGCGGATGCTTCTTTGTCCATGAGGTACCTAAAATGTAAATCTCACCAAAACAGTAGTAATATGTATAAAAAATCACTTCAGTTGTGTATCAGTCACACTTAATGGCTTTTACACATTAAGAATCTCACCACTCTTGCCTTTTACTCCTCTAACTCTTCTTTCAAGTTCTTAGTTGACTCACTAGAGTAATCCAATCCACTTAGGACAAGATTCCAAGTAATCAACACAAATAATTCAATTAGTCAATAAAGATCAACAATCATGAACCGAAGAGTTAAGAGAAAGGTCAATCAACACAAATCAAATGATAGACACTTCGAATTTAAAGCATTAGATGATTGGCATTTTATCAAACACATAGAGGTCAAAGAAACTTGTGATCAAAAATTTTTGCAATACCAATTCAACATATACAAGTTAATTGATCTGAATTTTGCATCAAACAATAGCAAATCAACTTCAATTTCAGTCTCAAATCTTCTACAAACAATCGTTGTTCAAATCCCCAAGAGTTCTCTCTTCAATTCATCAAGTATAAACACTTTTTTTTCACTTTTGTCAGAATTTTCAATCTGTCCAGCGCTGTTTTTGTCTTCAATTTTCTCTATTTTTTTTGTATGAATTTTGTGGTTGTATGAACTCTTTCTTTTTGTATTTTCCTTGTATAGAGATTGAAGAAGAAGAACAAACACATAACACCTTGAATCAGCCCTTGTTTTTACCTTAGGCTAGATCCACACAACATAGATCACAAGAAGAAAAGTAGGATAGGTTTGAAGAACAAAAAAAACAAACACATATAAGATCATAAGAATTCAAAGAAGAGAAATATGATCTTAGCACAAAAGAAAGCAATTAAAGATAGTCAAACCTTAAGATGAAGAATCATATCTTTGATACCAAATTATATGATGTGATTCTAGATTTTTGAAGTTCATAGGTTCAAGTTCTCAAGAACACACACCATGAAAATTTCGAGAATTCATCAAAAGGTTTAATGGCTAGTTAGATTGACCTATGAAGTAAGTCCTCATCTACCAATCTCTTGATTTGGTAGACTATTCAATACATTAACTCAAGTAATTGAAAGCCCTTTGTGCAGCCCCTCAAGAACCCTAAGAAGAGTCTCTCAAAAACTCACCAAAAGAACAAGTTTGATCTTCTCAAACTTAGAAAAACTGAAACATATGTATTTATATTCTCCAAAATTCTGCCATCCCAATGCTAATAAGAGAGTATTTATAGTCTAAGTTTGAAAGAAAACCTAAGGAAGGAAGTTAATGGTGTTAAGACATAAAAGACCCCTTTAAAATGTCAAATTTTCTAACTAAAAACAAGCTGGCCGAATTTATTATGCACTGCTAGACAGGTACACCAAACAGTCATGTTCCTTCATCATTTCCTCTCCATTTTGCTTGTATTTCATGATGCCATCTTGATGGCTTCTCTCTACACTCCCTTGGCATCTTCATATTTGATTTTAGGCTCAATTGAAGTGACATTCCATAGCTTTAAAGTTTCAACATTTCTTGAAGATTGGTCTTTTCAAATATGGCTTCAAAATCAAGTTAATCTTCTTTCCTTTGTAGAAATGTGATTAAAGCATTTTTCATCTTTGAAGCCCGTGCTCTTGTAATAGGTCCATGAGGCATTGAAGGAGCTTGATCCCTATAAGTAAACATGTAAGATATTTTCCACTCATACCACGTTTGAAGCGGTTATTCATATCCACAAAAATAGCATCTATTATGCAATGGCATGAGGAAGGAAGGGTTAAAGATGGGCTTTACAAGTATCTGGCTGATTCTCGAGCTTGGAAAAGCCTTGATCAGCTTTATCCTTTTTTTGGTGCAGAAGTGCTGAATGTTAGGCTTGTCCTCTCAGCGGATGGATTTAGGCCATTTTCAAATATGAACATTCCTCACAATACTTGGCCCGTTGTCCTAGTGATATATAATTTGCCACTCTTGCTTTGCATGAAACAGCCCTATTTCATTTTGTCCACATTAATTGACGATCCTAAATCTCTGGGCAATAAAATTGATCTTTATGTGCAACCTCTTGTAGAAGAGTTGAAGGAACTATAGGATAATGGTGTGATGACGTAAGACTCCGCGGAATGTTTTGTCTCCGGGCTGCTCTCTTGTGGACTACTAGCGATTTCCTAGCTTATAGAAATCTAGCATGGTATTTAGTGCATAATGACAAAGCACCCTTTGTTTGTGGTGTTAACTGTTTGAGTTACCGACTTCCTAATACTGGAAAATATTGTTTCATTTACCATCGTCGATTCTTACAGTCAAGTCATAGGTTGCGTAAGGATAAGGTCTCATTCCACGGTAGATTAGAAATGAGACCACCACCCAGAGGGTCCTCGGCAACTGAAATATTGAACCAACTTGAAAACTCCCTCACTGAATACAAGAGGGAAGATGTACAAAAGAGAAGCAGGGCTGATTTTGAGAAATAATCCTACATGAGCAGCTACAACTGGAAGAAGCAGAGCATGTTCTGGGAGTTGCCATATTAGACCTCAAATCTCATGAGGCATAACTTGGATGTAATACATATTGAGAAAAACTTTTGAGATATTCTTCAGAATACACTATTAGGGGACAACAATGGGACATAAGGCACACTTAAACCGTTTGGGAATGGTTATTTGTTACCCCCAACACCATATACAATGTGTCATTCCTAAATTGATAGATTCTTTAGTGTGTTAAACGATTTGCAAGTGCCGGATGGATATTCTTCTCATATATAACGACCTTTTAATGTCAAAAGGAGGACTATCGGTGGCTTAAAATCTCATGACAGCCACATACTGTTACAACAACTTAATTCCTGTAGCAGCTCGAACAACGTTGCCAAAATACATTGTCATGTTATTAATCTAGATTGCCAAAAGAACAACATTGCCAACTTATTCCTGTGGCAACTTTGCACGAAGACTAACAATGAGTCCTCCCTCAAAAAGCTTCAGGACCAATTTGTAGTAACTTTATGTCTATTAGAAAAGACATTCATTCCTAGTTTTGTCGATACCATGGATCATCTACCCATTCACTTAGCCGAGGATGCTCTAATTGCGGAGCCAATATAATGTAGATGGATGTATCCCATTGAGAGGTGATTAGACTTGCATACTTTATTTTTAAAGACAAAAGATTTAACACTGATTCCCTCTCTTATTAATGCAATTTTCGCTTGTAGGTATCTCATGACTCTAGAGAGATGCGTTCGCAATCGTTCAAGGCCTGAAGGTTAAATTGCAAGTGGAGAGCAAAGAGAACAGACAATCTAGGTACAAAGATGAGGGTTCAAAGATGGGAAGACCAATTGGAAAGTTTTTAGATATTGTGTTTGATTGGGTTACCCTTGTTCAAGCACGGCGATGGGTGCTTGCAAACTGCAAGGCTTTGGGGCCTTATAGAGAGTAAATAACATCTAGTATGATCTTTTTTCATCATAAATTTCTTTGAATTATAATTTATAGAGTTAAACTAACTAGGGTAATTATACTAAGTAGGATCCACATGAGTTCAATATCATTAGAAAATCCAACAACAAAGGTGTATGAAAAGCAGCGTATACATTCCATTACATTCCACACTTGGCAAAAATATGTGAGTTTGTCCCTTACATTGTCTATGAAAAAATCTTATTATACTAAGGTATTCCTTAGTTACTTGTACATTTCAAGTCATTGAAAATGGGCCCACGATGGACATTCCTAATAACGTTATACGCTTAGCAAGCGACCCCTATAATCAAGGGTGGCTTTACAATCTATGATGTCAATAGATTTAGCTTTCGAACCAGAGGTCATGAAATTAGTGGAAAGACACAAAATTATGAGATTGTTTGCATTGCTACTACAATTGGTTATGCAAGTATCAAGGACACTAATCCAATGGCTAAAGATGTGGCCTACTATGGGGTGTTAACCGACATCTATAAAATTACAATAATTTTGTACAATTCATCTTATTCAAGTGTGATTGGGTTGACTGAGAGTGCGGTGTGCAGATAGATGAGTTTAACTTCACATTGGTGAATTTTAATAGTTTGATGTACAGTGATAATAAGGAGACTGATGAGACATTTATTATGGCCAACCACGCAGAACAAGTCTGGTATTCACAATGTCCAGTCGGATGTGATTGGCATGTGGCTATGTTGATGAGTAGGAGGGACAACTATGCTGTTTATTCAAAAGATAATGAATTGCCTGCCTTTCCTATACAAGAGTTTGATGCCTATCAAATTGTTCAAGAAATAGATAGCTCTTGGGTGCAGGATAGGATTCACGATGAAGAAGTTGACTTAAATGGAAAGCATTTAAAGGCAACAATCGAGCAGGGACAAATTTGACAAATATGAGCTTCTAATCACTTATAATTCATGGTATTTTATCAGTTCTTTAGTAATGAACATGGTAGTGATTACTTTCCTAGCCCATTTATTGTTATATGCTTATACTTTTTGGACATATTTCTTATAATATCATTATTCTTTCTCCTTGACTTTTAACATACTGAGGCATTGCTTTGTCATGCCGTTTATGATTGTTCTTTTGCCTTTAATGTTTCAATCTTTCATGTTGCAGGCATTAATCTTGTTCTTTGTTCATGATGGCATCAAGGTGTATATTATAATCCGGATAGGTAAGTAAGAAAGTTCTTTGCACTTTCTAACATCTTGAAGCTTCCATGAAACAACGGTTCAATTTTTGTTTATTCCTCTATCAACATTCTTACCATTTTGACTATTACATTTGACATTTTGTTATTGTATTGTATCATTTTGGTCTATTAGCATGCTCTTCTTTTGTTCTTAGATGTTTCAAATGTGCAACCGAAAGCTTTTTGTAGAAGAATCAACCTCTCAAAACGGAATCTGCATGTGTCCATTTCAAAGCATATTTCTAATGGTAGCTGTGATTTCTGTTACCACATTGTTGAATAAAGTTTTGAATTTTAACATTTAGAATACTATGCTTTCTAATTTGTACTCTTTGTTTTGGTTGCCTGGTTACAATTGGGCTTATGACTTGGTCTATATTCTATTGTGTGCTTCTGGTAGTTTTTGAGTGAATTTCACAACAAAATTTATTCCTTGGCTATAGGATTTCAAGTTTTGATGTTTGTCTCTTTGGATTGGTTCTGGTTACATCTTTGTCTTACATGGCTGGTTGTTTCCTCAGTAATGTAATTGCTGGATGTACAACTATTTGGTCATTGGTTAGTTTTTTTACTCATCCATTAGGCTTGAATGTGTGCCTCAGTTGGGGAGAACCAAGAAGAGGTAAGTTTATGGTGTTTGGAAATCCCAAATTGATGGGATTGTAGTTTCTAATTTGAACTATTTGTGGCCTAAGTGCCTAGAAAATGACCCAAAACGTCAAATCAAAATGTTAGAAATTGATGGCTAACATTTGGTCCCTTTTTGGTTTTTGTATTGCAGATGTTTGTATCTATTGCTATGCACTAGGATACCCTATTCAAAGGTGGAAACTTGCCAGCATTTGTTGTGGGATAGCCTGTTCATGAGTTTCTTTCTATCTTTTGCTCCCAATTTTCTTGTATTAGAATAGTGATGTTCAGATTACATAGAAATGGCCAGTAAAGTTTTGAGGCCTTGCCTCATTATTATGTCTTTTAACTAAGTTCAAAGAATTTATAATGATAATGTATTTTATTTTTAGTGTTTTATTAATTTGATATAATAGGTTGGTTTATTATGTACTAGGATGCATATACAAAATTATATTATTTATATAATATATTATTTTTACCAAAAATACCTTGTCATTAATAAAAAGGAGGATTAAATGGAGATTTTTCATTACTAATTTACATATTAAAGGGGGTTGAAAAAGGGGATTGTTAAGGTCTAAGATGGTGTATGGACATTCTTATATTATATATTTTTTTCAATTCTACTTAATAATGAATAGAAAAAAGTTTGATACTAGAAATTTTACTTTAAATATACAAAAGAAGATCGGTTGAAAAACATTTTTCCTTGAAAAATATGTATTGGAAAATTTTAAATCCTATATAATTTAGAAATAAAAAATCCAAAAAAAATTCTTCTGGATTTTTTATTTAAAAAAAGTTATATATGTAGAGGCATATAGGGCGTCTCTAGACCCGAAGTATAAAAAAACATAAGACGGCAATAAAGCCGCCGTATAAAAATATAAAAAGATATGGCCTACTCTACAACAGTCATATGTATCCAAAATACTCCGAAAAAATCTACAGACTGTAGTATAAATATTTGATTATATACGACGGCTAAAAAAGTAGTCAAATAAAATACTTTTTCCCTACGGACCATCCTATATACATTACATTATAAGGTTGTCCATCATATAAAATTATTAGTATATACGGCTTTTATATACTTCTGTATATGGCTGCCCATCGTTTAAAAGCACCATTTGCAAAGGATTAATGGACGGCGTAAAAAATGGTGTAATATCTTGCCCAGTTTCTTATAGTGTGAAAGATAAGAAATGTTCCAAGATTCTCAGCATTTTTCTAATTTAGGCACAAAACATAAACTACGTCATCATGTAATTCCACCAAATATGCCAAATGGAGATTAAGCACAAAATAAACAAGCTATTATCAACATCATGAAGCTCCTTAACTTCTTCAAGGAACAATTTCTACTCATAACCAGCTTAATGATTCTCGACTAACACAATCTTTCTGCTCACATCCACAATGACATATCTCTTAAAAAAAGATAAGAAAATACCTTGAGTCATCAATAAGTAGGAACAGTAAACCACAAATATACAAGTTTTAACCAAGAATTATAACATCAAAGATACAAAATACTGGATTATCCAACACAAATTTTGTTATCCCATTCATGTGCACTTCAATGATATTTTTCATCATGAATTTCAATCATTTCCACTCTCATGGATTCTATCAATCAACAAATCAAGTATCGAATGCATAGGCAAAGAATCCTCATGTTTGTAGAAGTTAACAATTTCAACTTGTTTTCCCACATCAAGCACAACATCACAACAATGTTCTTTCACAAATATAAATTCCTTCAAAACTTTCATCAAATTCATTGAAACACACAATTTGTTTCTTCCAAACAAGAAATTATCATGCCTAAAAGGATTAACAAGGGTACCTTGTTCATGAACACCGATAGCATTTTCAAATCCACTCATACCAATAGAAATCAAATTTTCACTGCTAGATTTCAGCCATTTATCTCCAAGTGTGGATATATGAGTATATCACTTCAACATTTCACTCATCATCAGTACAAGATCACTAGAAAAAGAATGGTTAACGTTCGAAATGGGTTTAACAAAATCTTTTTTAATCATGGAAACCAAATCATTCTCATTCTTTCTTTCTTGTTCATAATGGCTTCCATTTTCTGCACTCAAATCTTTTCTCTCACGCTCATTTTCATTTTCATGTGAGTTCTCATTTTCTTCTTGTCTTTTATTTTGAAGCTCATTTTCTTTTTCAATGTCTTGCCTCTCATCATTTTGCTCGTCAATTTCTTTTAACATTAGGCTCATTTCTTCTTCCCTTGTCTCTTTTTCCTCTTCATTTTCCTTTTTCCAACTCATGCTAGCTTGAGAAATCATCCTTCATTTCACTTGTGTTGTCTAGTGATTGCTCTTTGTTCTCTACTTCTTGGAAATCCACTTCATTTTGAGTTATTTTCAACTTTTCTTCCATAGGTTTGGACTTTTCTTTCTTCAATAGTCTTTCAAAACAATTGGCAATGTAGACCATGTCCTCTAGGCAAGTATATTGGTATTTCTCAATTGTTTCACCAATATCTCTATTCAAGCCATTGAAGAATCTAATCATTTTAGCCTCTTCACTCTCCTTTAGGATAGCTCTACTCATTGCCAACTCCATCTCCTTATGGTACTCTTTCACATTCATGAAGCCTTGAGTAAGAGTTCTCAACCCCTCATCTTTATATTGGTGGCTTGTTACAAACTCTCTCTCATCCTAAGTTTCAAGTCCTCCCAAGTGGAAATGGTTGGTTTCCAAGTGTTTGCATTCTCAATCTAATACCACACCCTGTTGGTTCTCATTTGCAATAAGTTCCAATACGTTAGAGCTTGGTCCTTCAAACTTCAACAATCAAATTCCTCTTCTTGTCCTCCAGGTAGTTATGTCTTTCAAGCACAAGTTCTGCTTTCCTTTCCCAAGAAACATAGGATTTTGGATCATCTAATCCTTAGAAGTGTGGAATGGTCATATGATGGCTTCCTGTTTGTCTATCATGGCATCCTCTTCTTCCTTGTATTCTTGTCCTCTGTTCATTGGCATAATGATCTTCATCTTCATATTCTTGCTCATATCTCCATCTTTCTCATAATAAGATGATCGAGTAGATGTTCTATACATGTTTCACCTACAAAATGAATAAACAAGAAAAATAGAGAAATAGGTATATTCTCACCTTTCACTCATGTATAGCTCTCTTGAATGGCTTTTAATCACTCAAATGATCTCTCCTCACTCAGCCTTTTTCCTCTCTTTGAACTTTCTAATGGTTCTTAATCAACTCTGTTGAAGCTTTGCAATCCACCAAAGCAAGAATGCAAAAGGTGTCAACAAATTCAATCAACTAGTTTAAGCAACCAATAATAGAATCAAAAAGTATAGAATGCCAAGAATAAGGTCAAGCAACAAAGTTTTGAGCATATGCTTTAAGGATCCAAAGAATTTTAATGAAAGGCATTTTATCATACCCCTTGAGGTTAAGGAATTGTGATAAAAAATCCCTCTACAATGTCAATTCAATACTTCCCAATCATGTCTTCAATTTTACTTCAAACAATGTCAAATCTGATATTATTATGTACTAGAACAATGACATAATTTGTATTTGTGCTTTGAAATGTATTTATGAGATTGATTTTATTATATCTATTATTTCCATGAATAATAATATCTTCCTTTTGGTCAGTAAGTATGTGACTTAATAGTAAAACCCTTTTTGGCAATAGATAAATTATTATAAATAGTCCCTATTCAGTTATTATTGTTGGAACAATAATAAATTAAGAATAGTATGTAATCTTAATGATGATCATGTTTTACTGATCATGAATATGGGATATTCAAGTCAGAACATAAATACATGTTAGAGAACGATGTATTAGACATGACTCATGATGATGAATTACAACATGGATTATGTCATAAGTTATTCTCATCTTTATAGTCATATTTAGGTCCCTCTATTTGATTTCATCATGGATTTCTATGTGAGGAATTCTATGTCTTGACCTAGTCTAATGTTATCTTTAACCGGATAGTAATATAGGCTTTAGTATATGAATCATAGTGAGAAATGTGAATGAAAAAAGATGGGATTTGTCCCACTCATTTCGAGTGAAATATCCTTTGGGCCCTTTTGATGATTTAAACTGAGAAATGCATGGTCATGCTCAAATGAAATAATAAAGAGTTATTAGTATCATTCGTTTAGACAGTTTAATCAGGGATCAAGAAACAAATGATTAAGTAATGTAAGGATGACTTAATCCATGTCTTATTCTTAATCCGAATATTATGTGACAAAGGGAATAAATATTAGACTTAAAATAGGTTAAAATCAAACTATTGATTTTATTTAACTTAGGTAGTCATAATGTCTTGTTAGAGGCCACTTATGACTTGTGGGCTTAGGCGCACTGCCAATGTTAACTAAACCTGCAGGGTCACACACTAAAGCAAGTAATCAAGAGCTTTTAATTCATATTGAAATTATGAATTGAATTGGAGGATTTTCTTTTAATAGGATTTTAAAAGAAATTAAAATCATGTTTTGATGAGATCAATAATTTCCGAATTATTTTCGGTTATAATTACATTTCCTAATTGTATGAAATTCGTAATATAAATATAAAAGGGGAAGAGAAGCTAGGGTTAGCTTGGCTTCCTATTTGATAGCTAAGAAGAAATCCTAGCCGTCCATCTTTCTTTCTCTTAACTATATATAGAAAAAAAAAAAAAGGGTCTTGCTAGGATTATTCTAGATACACAACCTATCTTGATAGATTGAAAACCCTGGCCTCCCTCTTCTCTTCTTCTCTCTAGATTTGCACCACTAATCTCTCAAGCTTCTGAATATCTCATTTGGAAAGCTTAAAGTTCTAGCAGACCAACTTGTTAGATCTTGCTGTGTGGATACTAGTAGAGGACGTTTGTGTTTTCGCAGTGTCTTGATTTGAAGTGATTGCTATTTCTGTTCTCCGAAACTAGAAAAGGTATGTTCTTCTTACAATTTGGTTTTATATAATGTACATGGACCCTAGATTGAGATTGTGAAAAATTTTATTTTCCGCTGCTTTTGTGTTCATAAATCCCAACAAAATCAACTTCAATTTTCAACTACAATCATCTTCCAACAATCAATTCATCAAATCATATAAGATTTCAAACTCAATTTTAGAAATTTCTGTTCCACTTTTTTTTTAGAATTTTTTTGATGCTCTGTTTTTCTTTTCTTTGATCTTTCTTTTTCGTAGTTTTCTTTTATCTTTCTTTTTTGTAGTTTTCTTTTGTATAGAAGTAGAAGAAGCAATTACAATCACCAAACACAATTAAATCAGCCCTTGTTTTTTGCCTTAGGTTAGATCCACAAAACAATTGATCACAAAAGATAGAGTAGGATAGATTTAAGAGAACAAAACAAAAACAATCACAAGATCATGAGAATACAAAGAAGAAAACATGATCTTAGCACACAAACACATTAAAGCAATTAAAAGGATAGTCAACTCTCTTGAAGAAAAACTAAGCTCTGATACCAAAATGATGTGATTCCTTGGAATTGAAGTTTCTCATATCAATGGCTCAATCCATAGGATTCTATCACAAAGCAAGTTCCCAACATTTTCATCAATTAGTTCAAGTTTAGTGTTTAGATTGACCTAGAAATTGTATTACCTAAACGAATCCAATGAATTTAAAGACAAATCTACACTCAAAATAAAAGTGAAGAAAGCCTCAAAGTAGTTTCTCAAGAACCCTAGTTAGTTCATAAAAAAAAAACCCCCTAACCAAAAGATCAATTTGATCTTCCATGTTTTGCTCTCAAAGAGAAAATTTGTTCTGATTGATAAAAGAGTTAGACGATCTTTGGAATACAATGATGAGGGATATTTATAGTGTTTCAACCCTAATTTAACCTAATAGACATTATTATGTATTAATGACATAAAATACACCTTAACTAAACAAAATTACAAGCCAAAACTAATAAAAACATAGCAAAACATCTTCCTGGCAGCACCCTAATCCGGCACTTGCTGGAAGTGGTCAAACGCTGGACAAGGCTGCCAGGCTCTGGATGCAACAAAGGACTCAGCACCGAAAGGCTTCTAGAAAGTTGCTAAAACTCCAAACTTGGTCAGGCACAGGATGTAGCTTGCCTGGCGTCGAATGGCCATTTTTTCTAGCCATATTCAACTTTGTTTGCCCTTGAGTTCCAACTTTGTTTGAATTTGTTTAACTTCATTTCTTCACTAGTCTTTTCAAGCCATTTTATCCCTTCCTCTTCAACTTTGAATTTGAAATATAGATCTTTATACATAAACTTCCATTCTTGAAGATTAGCTTCCCCACACTTGGCATCAAGATCAACTTGTACTTCTTTATTGAACTTCAATGTCTTTATGCCTTTTTCAAACTTGAAATGTAAATCTTTATATTTATTCCTTCCTTGGACCTTATCAAGAAATTTGACTTTGAAGCTACTTTTAATACAGATAAACTTTGTAGAGACCAGGAAGAATCAAAGCTATGGAATGTCCTAATCTTATTGGGAAGCTTAGAGAACAATTCTATGGTGATCTCAAGTAGTGATTTGGGGAGCAAAGTCTTGACAAACACTTGGAGAAAACTTGCAAGAAGAAGGAAGCTTCAATGAGAAGAAACTAGATGAAAACGAAGAAGGTTTAAAATTTTGGAATGAATCATCCATGGAAGGGTCGGAAACCTCCTTTCCATGTCAAGAATACATCCAAGAAGATAAGGAATCAAAAATAGATGAAAGGGTGAAGGAAAGGAGCCAAAAAGGTGAAGAACACATGGAAGAACTAGGCCATCTGGCGCTTGCCATGAACCAGCTGGAGCCGAAAAAATTGTCACCATTTTAGCCCCAAATCCAATAGTAGTCCGGTGCATGGTCAGGTGCTAAGCTTGGTGTCGAATAGGAGAAGAGGGAGAGCATCCGACACCAGACACTCCTTGCCTGGCACAGAATAGTCCAAATTCCAGCAAGACAACCCTTTTATTTAACTTAGTTTTAATGGCCTTTTTAGTTTGTTTTAGAGGTGTTTTATGTAATTAACATCCTAGAACGTTTGAATAGGTTTTAGATGAGTTTCTACTGTAAATACTCCTTAATTTCTATTCATCATAATTAACTTTCAATCTAAAACATCTTTCCTTTGTTGAGAGAAAATTGTAAAGATCAAACTTAGGGTTTCTTCATGAACAAGTTAGGGTTCTTGAGAAACTACTTTGAGACTTTCTCCACTTTCGTTTAGGGTGTTGAATTGTCTTTAAATTCAATTAGATTGGTTATGGTAATCTAATTCCGAGGTCAATCTAATCACTAAACTTAAACCTTTTTATGAAAATCTTGGGAACTTATCTTGTGATAGAATCAAAAGGAATTAAGTCATTGACATGAGAAACTTTAATTCTAAGAAATCACATCAATCTAACAAATATATTTCCCTATTCAAAAATTTAAAAGTGGAGCATATTCCCCGAAAGGATAATGCTAAAGTTGATTTTTTTATCTAAATTCAAGAAAGGGACACATTGATGGAACTTGGATTGAACTTTTGAAGAAAAGGACACAATTTATTCTTACCAACCAAGAGATCATCATTCTTCAAAGAATTAACCAAAATACCTTGTTCACATATATCATAAGCATTTCCAAAGTGATATTTAGCCATAGAAAACAACTTTTCATAGTGAAATTTTGGCAATTTTTCTCCAAATGTAGATATAAGAATGTACCACTTCAACATTTCACTCATTATCATGTGATCCTTGCCATCTTTCACCTTCCATCTTTCACCTTCATGAACCCTTCAAATTCCTGAAAAAGTGGCACAAGAACACTTGAAAAAGAATGATCAATGTTAGAAATGGGTATAAAAATCTCTTTGTTCATCATGAAAACCAAATCACTCTCAATCTTTCTTTCTCTTTCATAGTAACTCTTATTTTGTCCACTCTTGTTTCTCATCTCAATTTCTTTTTCAATTTCGTCATTTGTTGTCTCTTATTTTTCTTCAATTTTCTTCTTTCTCTCTCAGTTTTCTCTCTTTCTTTCCCTTTCTTCTCTTTTTCGTTTTCTTTCTTTTTTTTCATTTTCTTTCATTCTCTCTTTATCATGTTTCACTTGTACAATTTCAGCTTTTCTTTCAACAAGTGGCTCATGTTCTTTTTCAAGCTCAATCTCATTTTCCCTCTCATTTTCTTCTCTCATGTTCTTTTTCTCTCTCAAGTTCTTCATAGTATGTCCTCATGTTCTCTAGAAGTTGTTTTTTATCCCTAGAAGATTCATGTGGTGTCAAAGAGTTCAAGTTGATCCTCCTTCCAAAGTAAGATAGAAAATTGAAGCTTTCGGAAGAAGAAGAAGATGCTATGATGTTTAAGAACATAAATTCAAGTTCAGAGCAGCAGTAACCTGAGATCCACCAAGTCCAACTAAGAATTACAAGCTCAAAGAGCCCAATGTAATGAGGGGTCTCCAGAAGCCCAAGGGATAGAGCTCCAGCTCAGACTCAGAGCTTGGGACACCCATTTAAAATTGTACATGACTATGCACAAATTAAACTCCCAAAAACGAGGAAACTTCTCAATAATTGGAGAGATTAACGGATAACTTCCTTAATCCTCTCTGACAACCAAGATCCCACTAGGAAAATCAGCCTACACCCAAGGAAACTGGTTTGAGTTTGACAAAAAAACAGATCACGATCAATGACATACGACAGAATTCAATTCTTTCTACTCTTAGAAGATTTCGATTATTTTTCTACTCAAACAGAACCAAACTTAGGCATTGGAGTTATTCTTAGAGTAATAGCCCACTTGGGTACCTTCTCGATGGTTTTGGTTTATTTGTAGGCCTGATGATCTTCCAGGGTGATCTAAAACCATATGGAACTCCATCATCTAGAATACTGCGAATAGTGCATTTCTTGTTGATCCGTCTGCAATTTTTGGTTTTTATTGCAAAGCCTTAGTTTGCATTTTCTATTGTGCGTGATTGGGACTAAGAGGAGTTTCGAGGTCAAGTTTGGCTGAATATTTTGTGGCTTGGCATACTATCTATTCTTGGTTTCTCTCACGGATTTGATGTTTAATTGAAACCGAGCACTGATTCCCTATTTTTGCTGGTGTAGATTACTTCCTTCAGCAACTTACTTATAAAATAGAAGCTTCCAATTCTTTGTGCTTGCAACATGTACACCCAAGTCTTCAAATTGTGCGACCCTGCCTAACTTTTGTTGGTCCTTTCAACAACATAAAACATTTCTTATGCTGCCTATAATCTTGCTTCTTGGGCTGATGGTTTAATACTTTAGTTCTGGTAGTTTTAGCTGCAGCTCAACCTCACACATATATATATATATAGATGACCCACTTGTTAGGCTTTTTCCCTTGGTTTTCTTGGCCTGAACTATACATAGGCTAGGTTGGAGTAGAAATTATTTTTGTACACCTTTTTGAAATCTCACTATTCTGGCTTTTATATTGAATATTTCCTTGGTGTTAAGATTGTTTTGGTTAATTACTTTATAGCCGATCTCTACTCCACCTTATAAGTTATAGACTAGCCCTAATTATGTAACTTTAGTCCCCAAGTATCACACAACCTTGTAATAAATTTGATTTAGTGTTTTCAATTAAGACTATTGCATGTTCTCCTGATCCTTAATGCTATCTATTCTATTAGCTTAAGTTTTAAACTTAACTGGAAAACCTACTAGCTTTGTTGATGTGGAAAGATCCCTTCTTAGGATCACCCAGGAGAAACTATAGAAAAAAGGGAAACCAATTTCAGAAATGTAATTAAAGGATCAAGGTTATTATATGTACATATTTAAAAAGAAAAAGAAAAAGAAAAATTATTCACAGCAGCCTAACCAATTAAGCCAATATCAGAGTTGGTATCTGAAAGTTTCAAGCAGGAAGAAATCCTACAGTCAAAAGTATGAAAGAAACTATACAAATACCTATATTTCAATGAACCAAATTACAGTGTATATTTAGATAGAATCCAATTTAGAGGTTAGAACCCTTCCCTCAGGCTTAACTTCACGTTCTGGACTTTGAGTGCCAGCTCCTTCTTGTGATCTTCTATATCCTTCAAAACCGAGAGAAGATTTGCACGATATACATCACACCTTCGATTAGCAAAGTCCAGCTCGTGTACTAGTTCGCTGATTTTCCTATCCATTTCTTCCTGTAAGATTGTCAAGGAATTCATCGATTGAAATCCACTCAGGGACTCTTTCAAAAAGTTTGCAAGTTTTTATACAGGAAGATATAAAACAGTGGAACATGTGACATTAGATGGCCAAAGTAGAAATTACTTCAAAAGCAGAGTTCAAATGAATATGGAATTTTGTTCTCGTTCATCCCTTCATACAGTTTCTACGTAGTTCACAATGCATTCAATGGAAGCAGATGTCCATGATAAATTGAGATCAGTTCAAGAATTTGGGAAATGTTGATCCAGTTCATGTAGGATTAGAAATTTAAAACAATAATGAGAGGACAACGAAAACAAATTGTTCAAAAGGTTTAATGTGTCAGATTACTTATTCAATGGAAGCAAATCTCCTGGATAAATTGAGATCAGTTCATGAATTTGGGAAATGTTGATCCAGTTCATGTAGGATTATAAATTTAAGACAATAATGAGAGGACAAATGAAAACAAATTGTTTGAAAGGTTCAATGTGTTAGATTACCTAAGACCAACACAGACTAAAAAGTGACATAACTTTGTCTGCAGAGAAGGCATAAGAAAAGTGCCAATAAATTCAATAGAATCAAAGATACACTCTACATTTATGACCCTCAATGGTAAGGCAAAGGCTTCAGGTTCAAAATATGGGGAATCCAAGAACCGCTGAGTATCAAAATCTTGCCGAGTGAGAAATGCATCTACATGTGAATAAATCAGAAGAAGCCCGCAACAATGTAAATGGTTGCTTAGGCTAATAATATTATGTAAAGTAACAAGAACGCTGATGGAACAAACAGGACAGGCATGTAAAAATAACCCTTAAGGTCAGGATGATAGAGCAAAAGAAATAGTAAAAAAAAAAAACAAACAAAACTTCAACAAGTCATAATCCAAAAATAACCACAAAACATGATAAGTTAAAGGATCCGAGGATATTGATACAAATACGACAAACAATCACACGACACACTCTCTCCGGGGGAGAAAAGAAAAAAAGAAAGACAACTACACTAAGCTTGCCAAAATGGAAAAAAGAAAAAGGGGATGAACTTATGATTATGTTTGATTTATTCAGCATGAGATCATTTCATTCTCAAAACAAAACAATTAAAAAAAAATCTATCTTTAAGTTGCTTGGCAACGTAGATTTAAGATCAACAAAAACATAGGTAAAAGGGCTGTCAAATGAAAATTCTTACTTAATAGACTAAACCAACATCAACATCCCCAAGAAGAAAACACAACCATTGATCAAAATGAAGTTAGGTAACCGAAATCAATTGCTAGATAAGATAGGAAATGCAAATAATTTACGAACCAATTCTCAAGAGATACAAAAATGCACTATATGATAGAGTTAATTAACTGGTTAGGTTATAAGCTAAATAGTACATAAAGATGCAGCAACTCATTGTCACATCAAAATGACAAGTCATTACATAAAGATGCAGCAACTCATTGTCACATCAAAATGACAAGTCATTTGGAATATGTCAGTGTTCAGATCATGAAATGCACCCAAAAATAAAATCATAAATCTTTTCTTCTTGTATATACCATACAATTACGAGATAATTTCAGCAATTACATGAAAATAACTAGTATAGCTTTTAAATTAAAAATGTTGAGTAAGATGATTCAACAATCTAGTAACCTCTGATTCGAAAACAAAATTTGAATCCTATAAGACCAGTGATAAATTATCTGTCTTAGTACAGCTCAATGCATATTATCTCACATATTACTAAAGAAATTCATAGTTACAATGATGAGTTATTTGAACTGATATAAAACATACACCAAGCCATCAATTAAATTGAACCATTAAACATGCTCACCTGAAAGAAGATAATATTAGTTCATGCCAGCCAATATGGAAGGAAATTTGGGTATTGATGTTGCAAATATTGAAAGTCACGAAGAATTCCATTAACAATCTGCAAAGCTAGCAAGTGTTCATTTTTCAACTTTTCGGTAATATTAGAGATCTATTGAGCTTAGCAAATATATTTAAATGACAAAACATGTCCCTAGGTTCAGAAAATATACATTGAACGAAGTGCAATGTCAGAAAACTGAAGACATAGACTTATCTCGGTTATCAGTCTAATCTTAGTTTTGGGCAAGGTTAATTCAATAATTGAAAGATCCAAAGCTTGAACTAAATGGAGCCCAAATCAGTGGCTCATATTTGTAATTGCAAAGGAAAAAGAATCAAAATTAGAAATGCCTCCAAAAGAATTCTCCCTATTCCAATGTGCATGTACTATTATAACAAAGATACAAATTACCGAAAATTTGAATATAGATATATATACATGGAGACAATGTGAAACATGTTAATTTGTTGCTAAAATTTTTGTAAGTGTAATATTAAAAGAAACAGATTTTAGAATTAAATTTCACATTTAGGGAAATTATCATGATCTAAACTAGAAGGGGGAAATGACAGGACACTAACAGGGCAAAAAGGAGAGTCAACACGTGACATAATTTTTTATCCAAATATCTAACTTCTTATTCACATAGGGCATAACATGTTGACTAGGATGCATCATCAAAGGTCTCCAACATATTTCTTTCCTTTCATCTTTACGTCTGTGCACTGTTATAATACCTCTCCATGTTATCCATATCTCTTACCAAACCTGAATGCAGTACCAAATCAATTTATGAAACACCATCCTGGATTCATTCTGGGTGCTCGAGGATACCCATCTAAGCATTTAGAAAGTTGCATCTAAAAGAAGAGTGACCCTCTTGGCTACCTCTTTATAAGCAGCATAGGATTAAGCAGAGGTCTGAGTTTAAATTTAGTGTTGAAAATACTGACCAATTTAACCACTGAAGCTACGGATTTTTTCAATTTGACTACTCAACTTCCGAACGTGTTAATTTGACTATTTATCTTTGCAAAATTGACAATTTAGTCATTAAACTTTGTACGATTTGACTTTCTGGCCATAAATTCCTTGGTAATCAAAAGATTTCAACTTTCTATCTCAAAATAAGTCTTCAACTATATCCGCTGATTAATGAAAAGACTTATGTTCTGACCCCGTCCTTCCAATTATAGTGAAATCATAAACCTCAGAACCAGTATGTTGCCCTTAGTATCAAATACATCAGTCAAGCCATTAGTTTCCCTGGATGTAACTAAAAATGTTCAATTCAAAAACTTGGATTAAAATTATCAACCACAAACTAAGTCAAATGTGGTAATATGTCCCACTACATATGACAGCACAATAATCAAACAAAGTGGGTGGCAAGTGTTGCAGTTAATAAAGTTTAATATGGAGGTTTAATGAGGTATTTACAAAAAACAACACATTCACAGACCTCATTCTCCACCAACAATAGCCAATACTTCACTGACTAGATGATACTATTATGACCTCTAGAGCTTAGAAATAACAGAGAGATATATTGGAGCAAAAATCTAAAACCAGAACCAAAAGAATCTTAAAAAGGATATTGATTAGATTCCTTCATCCAAAACTGATAACAAAATGCATAAGGTTTTTCTTCTTCTTTCTTTCCCCTTTTCCAATATGAGCAAATCAAAAGAATGGAAAGGGGAAGAACGCAAAAGACTTTAGTTCCTCCATCAAAAAAGGGGAACAGAGAAACAGGAAAGCAAATTCAAGTAATATTTAAGATGAACAACCAACCTCAGAAAGTTTCTCGGCAGAGCCTTGAGGATCTTGGGTACCATGATTTCCCGGACTACCATTCTTTCTAGATTCATCCTTAATACAACCATTCGTTGAACAAATCCTCCCCTCATTCTTCATCTCTATGGTAAGTTTAACTGAAGCCTCTTCTAATGCAGCCATTGCTACAGTGTAGGAATCATGAGATTCTGCACCTTCATCAACAAATTTAAAGGCTTCATGCCGTAGAGTATTATATCTTACTGTATGCGACTCCAAGTAACTGGTAAATGCATCATTAACATTTTCTTCTAGTGTAACACTGCTCCTGGCATTTCTTGTCCATCGCTTCAAGATGTAATGAGATGGAAGGGTAAGAACATTTGTCACCCGAAAGATAGCCAATACGTGTCTACAGAGAATACCTGAGAATTCAAACATCTGGCAACTACATGTAGCTTTCATCTCAAGAACGTTAAATTTTACATAGTAAGCTTTGTGGTCTTCCCCAAATTTTGCTACATGATAGGTGGTGACCTCACCATCATCCTCTGCTTTTGATGCCATAAAAGTCAACGTACCGACTAACTCCTCCTGAAATCTCATGAATAATTTTCTAGTGTAAAGTCCAGAAGCTTGTTTCTCCATTGGAGATGGAGTCCTTAAAACTGGTGAAGTATTCATCGTATCATAATCTGCTTTAACTTCTTTCTGATTGCGACTCTCTAGTGCTTTCTCGTACAATTTGAAGAATTGGTTCAGATTAGTAGAAGCATTCACATAACCATCAAAATATGAATTCATACTATCACTACGCTGGGTTATAGACATTTCTGCAAAGAATGTATCACGCAGATATACAGGAACCCATTGACTGCGAGCACCATAAATTGTCTGTAGCCACTCATGGTCCCTGAGTTCATACTTATCAAGGAGAGAGAACCAGCAAGACTCAAACTCTTCGATTGATTCTGTCAAATTCACACACTTATGGAAGTCTGCCTCAAAATTTGGATGCTGAAGAAAAACATGGGACAATTTCTCCTGGCATTTCTTGAATATGTGCCATTTGCAGAAACGGTGACGAGTCTCCGGGAAAACCTGCATTATCGCTGACTGAATCACTGCATCATGATCTGTGGTGATAGATACTGGAGGCTGGCCAGACATAGCTTCAAGCCATGTCTTAAAAAGCCATACGAAGGATGCTTCTGACTCATTTATTAGAAATGCACAGCCAAACAAAACAGGCTGTCCATGATGGTTTACCCCAGTAAATGGTGCAAAGGGCAATCTATACCTATTGGACCTGTAAGTTGTATCAAATGTAACAGTATCCCCAAAGTAAGTGTAGTTTGCCCTTGCCTTGGGATCAGCCCAGAACACATTGCCTGTAAACTGATCCTCATCACCCTGCACTGAATAGAAGAAAGAAGGATTATCAGATTGCATTTGCCTCAAATAATCTAAGAGTAGTTGAATATCTCCTTCAAGACTCCTCTGACGATTATTCCGCATGTAATTCCTGCAATCAACCTCAGTGAATCCAACCTTACTAATACCACCATACTCCTTGATGAGGGCAGACATGATTCTACGGGGACCCATGCCAGCAGCCTGCAGGGTATCAATCAAGGTTTTAGCAGGTCCAGAGATTTGACGGTGAGACCGCAGGCAATGCACCTGGTCAGGAGGAACCAATTCGTGATTGTGTTCCTTGATAAAGTTAGAAACAACCCATTTTCCAGTGTCCTGAATCTTGACAGACAGGGATGCCTTGCAACCCACACGGGTAATGGTACGGGGGCGCTTAATTTCTCTGTCCTTGGTACGCTTTTCATTCAAGTTGCGAAATCCCTCTTTAGCACAAACGAAAGACCTCTGTATGATAGCCCCGTCCTTCCTGGAGCGACGGGAGGAGCTCACACGGGTACTGAAACCCACTCGTCTGGCATACGAATTGTAGAAAGCCTTAGCAGCCTCTTCAGATTCAAATTCCATGCCCTCATAAGGTTCGAGATCAAGATCTCCCTCTGGAATATAAATTTCTTGAGAAGCATTGATTAGTCTAGCAGAAGCTGCATTTGGAGAAATATCAGCAATGGTTTCATCATCATCCATATGATCTTGGTGGTCTTCAATATCGAGGGGGTCATCTTCTCCTCCCACTACTGGACCTCCCAAACCTATATCAAATTCTATAACTCCATTCTCCATGTTTAGTGGGAACAAAAAGGCCTTGTCACAGATGAAAAAAGACCAGTGAATTATATAGCAGCTAATCCTTGTCTTAGCAGCACCCAATCATCATCAGAGAGGGAAGGCAGAAAGAACTGAAAGGCATGGGCATCCACAACCTGCATTTGCGATGTGGAAAATAATTTCATCTATCGAAGAGAAGACAGTAGCAGGATAGTTGCCAATATGCTGATTGACAGTCAGTAAATGAAATCCAAGGAAATATTTCACATTGAAAGTTCTATTGTTTAAGGCTTCACCCAAGAAATACATGAATAATTATACAGGAAAAAAAAGAAAAAAGAAGAGTACCCTTGGTAAGCTAACCTGAGGAACATACCCCCTAATAAGGATACACAATTTTTAAGATACTTACCACAGTACATGTCACATGGTTCTTGTGCTAAGAGAAATGACACCCACACCCACATAAAATTTTTGAAATCTTAACAATACAAAGTATTTGAAGTAAACATAAAAAATGTAAAGAAAAAGAAATATCTTTCAAATGAACCTATATAACAGATCCCGCGGCTCTGCAGGCTCCAATCAATAAGACAAAAACATTAGCAAATACTTTGACCTTATGTGGTTTTGCAAGACTAGCCTTTATCTAAGATCTTCTATCAAGCACTTAATGCAATAAGAGGAAAACAGAATAGAGCTATCCATTCAGTTATTACTTCAGGTAGAAAGCTTGAAGAGTCCATGGAACTGTTCACAAATATTTATATTTATATCTAATCTCAGTCTGAAATGGTTTCTATTTATCAAGCTTCTACCCAGTGCCAATTTAGTCTCATGATGATTCTTGAGCTAAATCTATCTAATCTTAAGCACATGCTCAACTTTCAAGAGCATTCTACAGTCCTTTCACAAAAATATACAATGACTAAACATGTTCCTTTTTCTATCATTAGAGACAACCATCAGTAATAAAAAGTGTGCAACATGACAAGTAATCCAAACTATTCCATTTCGCTCCCAACATATGGCAAACAAATGCAATTCAAGAACTTTCTTTCAGAAAATGACTCTCTAGTCAAAAGTACGAGTGCTACAATAAACGGAATCTATGGAGTCTCATTTTGGGTTTTCTCATGTCCTAAGAGAAGAATGGGAAAGGTTTCTAAGGTTGCTTCATACCACTCTTTAAAGGGTTTGCGGTTCTCAAAGCCTACCAATTATATAAAAGTTTCGATCTAGGTCTGGTAGCATGTTCTTCTTTGCTACAGTAAACTACATATTGGTTCCACATCCATGTTTTTTTTAAGAAAATTGCAGCATAAGATGAAGAGAACTTCATGATTAGAAAAGGTATACTAACAAAGATTCGAAGAACCTTCGAGACATTCAATCCAGTCTTTTTTTTTCATTGCATTTGTTAATTGTTCTTGCAGATTTTGTTGCACTCTGAGAATCTCAATATAATGCATTGCGCTTCTACTGCATCTTCAAATTATTTGAAATATGGAAGTAAAAAGACCCGGAGACTGTATTCCCCCTCCTATTTCCCCTCTAAAAAAGATTCAGAAAACCTCGACAAAAATTGATGTAGCTATATACAAGGAGTATAGAACTAAATAGCCACCCTTTCTGATCAAAATGGAACCTTCAAGTAATTCCTAACAGATTTACTATGAGTATGACCAGTACAAAAGGTAGTACAGAAATTGAATGGCTTACCTTACCGGATTTAATTGCAGATGCTACTAGTTAGTAGCAAGGTAGCAGTTTTTCCTGCAATAGACGTGGTGGCGGCCGGAAGTTCGAAGTGGGAGGACGGGAGAGGTGGACTTCGCCGGAGATTTGGATGGAGGAAGAGTTGATTGGGGAATTTGAGGGAAGGGCCATTTTGGGTTTTTTTTATTTATTAGAAATTATTAAGTGAAAGTAAATTGATTTTTTAAAAAATTAAAATCTATGAGGAAGTAAAACTTGGAATAAATCTAGTGGAATGCGCGGCAGTGCATTAAAGTGGAATTTTTGCTATGCGTAAAGGATTAGATAAAAATATAATATAATATAATATTTAGTAATAAAGAGATTGGTTTTAGTGGTACCTTATATTTGGGTCAAAATGATACTTTCGATCACTTAGTAATTAATTTTCGAGGAAAAATTCAAGTTACTCCATGGGCAAAATAGAGAATTCACTATATGCCCCCCCGCCCCCCAGAACTTCATGTCACATGCCAAGCTTTTAGGTACAATCGAATTGAAGAAAAAAAAAAAGTAGTTAGCCTTCCCTCCCAACCCACGATAGACAAAGTGATATTTACCAAATCAAACCCACACTCCGACAAGCAAAAACCCTTTGCTATCACTCAAACTCATCCACCTACAGGACAACCGAAAAAATTTCGTCAACAATTTGATATCGTGGTGGGTTCTATCTCTGTCCTACAAGTCGAAGAAAGGAACAAAACTGCTTCATCTCAAGAAGATTTGTATTAAAAGTTTATCTTTTTTGGTTTCCTCTCTAGGGACAAAGTTAGATTTTGTATCAATTTAGGTTTATAAAAATCAAAACTAGGGTTTTTTTGTATGCGAAAATGAACCTATCCACATGAAGTAGGGCTGATAAATGAAATGAAATTTATTTCGGGTGTTGGATTTGTTCATTCTTTGGCGCAAATTGATATGATTAAAAACTTATGCGATGGAATATGCTAAGTTATGACAATCAAACCCACACTCTATTGTCGATTTACATGTTTATTAGTGTTCTCTGAATTTCCTGAGGAATGTTGGCATGTGCCTTGGTGTTACTGATTAAAAATTATGTCCATATACTGTCATTCTATTGTCAAGATTTTCTAATGTGCAAAATTGACTGGGGCTTACCTTTGTGACATTAGGAACAAATCAAAAAGAGATATGTTTGAAAGTATTTTGTGGTGGTGTGGGAGATTGGACCACGTATCTTGGGGGGGTCTATGAGAAGCTATGATCGTTGCAAAGTTGATGATATATCCCTTAATACGTTAGACCACATTTCTTACAAGTTGGGCTATAAAGAACACGTAGTGTACTTTTGGAAACCTTGTAGTATAGATATGAAGATGTTATTATGTGATGATGATTTTGCAAAAAATGGTTAACTGTGCTGAAGAAAGGGGATGTATAAATTTATATTTTCATGCATTGGAAAATGTATTCATGGTTAAAAATGGCATTGAGAAAGGTGTGGCTTAAATTATTTATTATCTGAATCCAGAGACTCATGTGTTATCTAAATTGGCTACAGGTATTTACTTGAGGTCAAGAAAAGTGGATACATCCTCTTGCCATGGTGAGGTAGATTCTAGAGAGAAGGGCAAGGTTGAGAAGGTATTGGCTCTGAGTAGTAAGATAACTGGTAAGAAGAGAAATGAAATTGGAGGAGAAAAGGCTCGGACCATATGAAGTAGTCCAAGACTAAGGAAGAAGTCAATGTTGGGATTTATGCATAAAAAGACTATCATATTTTGAGATATGTGTGTGGAAACTATAATCTTTGTACATATATTTATGCATATTAGTAAAATATGCAATAAGGTCCAACTTAATTTAAATAAGTGATCTATATATTGGGACGTTCAGTATAGTAACACTACCAGAAACTGGGTCATATACTATGGATTTTTTTAAAGCGGCCTTAAAGCCGTTGCAAATGGTGGCTTTATACAACAGATCGTCGTATGTGAATATACTAGGGCTGTCTTTTATACTCTTGATTTTATATGGCTAGTTGTCATATATTATATAGTATAAGCGATGGTCCGTAGAAAATGGGTTTTATACGATAGTCTTTAAGTCGTCATATACAATCTAAGGTATATACTACTATCCGTAACAAAATACCTTTCTTGTGATTATTTTATCTTATATACAACAGCTCAGAGGCCGTAGTATATATTTGTAACTTCATATGGTAGCTTATGTGTTTGATTATATACAACAGTCGTATATGTGTTTTTTTTTTATAGGAATATATTTATAAGAATAAAATTATTTTAACAAAAGTGTATGTTAGTGTAGTGGTTACATGCCTTAGAAAAGATTGTGTTGGCGTAGATTCAAATCTCAATTTTTCAAAATTATTTTTTGTTTAATTTTTTTAATTATATATTTTAAAAAAACTATTATATATCACTTTTTTCTCCACTTCCAATTTTGTTTTTTTCACCTTCCCTCCATAATATTATATCTAATATAATATTTTAAATCATATAATATTCTTTTTCTCTCAATTTTTCAAAATCATGTTTTTTGTTTGAATTTTTTTTATTAAATACTTTAAAAAACAATTTTAAATCACTTTTCCCCATAATATATAAAAAATATTTTCTTATATTTGTTTAAGTGGTAAAACAATCTTATTCAAACCCCAACTTTAACAACATTTCGAAATTATTTTTTTAGTTAAATATTTTTTAAAAAAATATTTTATCTCACTTTTTTCTCCTCTTCCAATTTTTTTTTCACTTTCCCTTCATAATATTCTATCTAATATAATATTTTAAATCATATAATATTATTTTTCTCTCAATTTTTCAAAACCATGGCTTTTTGTTTAATTTTTTTTATTAAGTATTTTAAAAAAACTATTTTAAATCACTTTCTCCCATAATATATATAAAGTATTATTTTATATTTGTTTAAGTAATAAAACAATTTTGTTTATATCTAAGAGGTTATAGGTTCAAGTTTTTCTCTTTTAATCGTCTTGCCAAACATTTATATGTCAATATTTTACAATGAAAATTGCATTTTCACCTAATGTTTTAATCTTCTTCCCTCCATGTTTTTTGTTTAACTTTTCATTTTTCCTCCATTTCTATAATGCAATTTCTTCACTTTAATTTCCTTCCATGTAATATATAAAAATATATATGTACAATATTCTCTTTTTATATATAATATAATATTTTTGGAATAATAATTATATAAGATTTTATTAGACTCGTTTTTTAGGTTTTTGGAAACTTTTCTTCCAGGCTTGTCAAAGGGGGTTCGAACCCCAACTTCGACAAATTTGATTTTGTAAAATTTTTTTAATTAAATACTTAAAAAAAAAAAGAAAATAAAAACTATTTTAAATGACTTTCCCTCCACTTCCAATTTTGTTTTTTTCACTTTCCATCCATTATATATATATAATATTCTCTTATATCTAATATAATATTCTTTTTCTTTCATTTGGCAAGTAAAATTTGTTTAAATGATAAAATAGTTTTATTTATATATATAAGAGATCATAGGTTCAAGTTTTTCACTTTTAATCGTCTGACCAAATTTGAATCTTTTTTTTCTTTTTATTTGAACTTAATTAAACTCCTGAACCAAAGCCGCTGCATTGACGCCTATAAGAACAACCAAAGAGGAAAAATGGATCATTGGAGTGGGCTGTTGCTCTTGGGTACACTCTGACGATCAAATCAGTCATTAGAAAGAGTTGAGAAAAGTGGTGAATATACACTAGTAGACTGAATGTACTTATTGATCCGTGATCATGGCCTCTTATTTAGGTGGAAGTTAATCAATTTCCTTCAATTAAGGAGTTGTGTCCTGATGGAAATCAACTGTATTATGTATGATCTGGTGTGATTGAAAGAAAGTGTATCTCTTTAATCTTTGATCTTATTCTCCATTTGGGAGTTTCCTTGTTGGAGTGTGTTACCTTCCTTTAACAAGTCTCAATGCTTGCTAGGGAAGCAATTCATGATCCCCCAAAGGTCTTTGGAGACCTTGATGATGGCCCACGATCTTCGAGAATGTCCTTGGTGACTTATATATATCTGCCATAAGTCCCTAATTTGCAGGTCTTGAGTTTTACTGAGATAGCAGGAGGTCGTGGTCATCTAGAAGAACCTTTGTGAGGCTTTATAAGTATATGTTTATAGACTTTCTTAGGTCTGGACTGTAGAATAGACTAGGTCGGATCTTTACTCTTTGGTCCAAGTTTATGAGTAGTTTTGTCAGGTCCTTTGTGTCGTGCCCATTTTGCCCATCATTACCCCTCTTTGAGAATGGCGACCTGAAGATATTAAACTTCTCGGAAGTTGAAAAGCTATAAATTCAAGCATTGTACCTTTTCGTTCAAAGCTTGCTAAAGGTCGCAAGAAGCTCTAAGATCTAAATTGTGTCGTTTAGCTTGCTTGATTTGACAACTGCATTAATTACTGGTTTTGGCAACCAATAGGAGAGGGTGGAGTTTCTTGGGAACTTCCTTCTAAAACTCAAACACGGCTAAAAATCTTTGGGATAAGAAAAGATTTGACTTTTGGATTTCTCTCCTTTATTAGATCATCTTCTCTTCTGTGCTTTATTTCCAGAAGTCCTTTACTTCCTCAAAGTTTTTCTTTTTCTTTTTAATCCCTTTTGTAATTTTCTCTCCAGTTTTTATTGTAATGGTGTTCCCCAATACTTCCTCTTTTGAATCTTCTAGAATCAGGGCTGAAGATTCAACTTCTAAAATTGATTGGATGGCTCTTCCTCCAAAAGTATTGGAGGAGAATGCAAGGAAGCTTTTTCTTATTTAAGCTGAGAACTTTGGCTTGGTTTGTACTTCCTGGCACCGTGCCTTTAGGTCGTATGATCCTTTTGGTCGAGGTCTCTGTTGTCATGGTCAAGACATAACTTTTTTCGATAAATTTATTAACTTTCTTTTCTTCTTTTGCCTTCTCTTTTTTTTTTCTTGTTCTGATACTCATGTACATATATTTTCCAATTACTTGTTTTGCGGAACATGCAAATGAGAGTCAACACAAAGCTCTTTGAGAGCTTTCTGACCTTTACAAAGAGAGAGAGAGCAGATCATGAGGAGTCAGATTGAAAGCCTCACCGAGGCTCTCAAAAATAATCTTCTTGCACATGAGCGGGACATGGGGGAGTTTGGAGAAAAGGTTGCTAGGAACTTAACTTCATAGCAGACTTGATTTTAGCCTCCCCAACCTTCAAAAACCATACGAAGTGCCTGGTGGAGCCCATAATTATCTCTGTATATGTGGAGATCTTTGATAGACTCCGAAGGCTTAATCGGGACCTCAGACCAGATCCTCAAATGCATCTGGCCCTCTATCATCCAGTGCTTGCTCCTAAGGTATTTCTTGACGACCTTCCATTTAAGGAGTTTGAGGTTCTCCTCCCCAAAACTTTGTTCCTAATCAAGGAGTGGGTGTTTTTTGACTCAACCGCTAGCTAGTCTGTCCAGATATTCCCTTCAGAGTCAGCAGAGCCTATGCAACAGATGAAACGAGCTAAGGCTGGGGATTCTTCCTAGTTCTTGATTTCCTTTCTTCTTCTTCTTCTTCTTCTTCTTCTTCTTCTTTTTTTTTTTTTTTTTTTTGATCTGATTGTAATCAGATAATTGAATTTTGTTTTCAAGAGTCTCTCTGCTTTATTTTCTATTTATTCCAACTTCATAATTGGTCTCCTCTAGGAGATTCTTCAGGATTTGAGGAAAAAAAAAACAGATTCCATATCCAATGTTTTGATCATAATATCCCTCTTGGCTAAAATTAGGATATACATAGTATCAAAAGAAAGCAATCTTCAACCTTTCTTCAAGAGAAACGAGCAAAACTTGCAATTTATCTAAATTCTTCTGCAGACTTTGCCAAAAAGAATAAATGTATGTAGAATATGAGAAGATTGATTTATGACCTTAATAATTTTGTTCTCCAAGGTAAGAAAATTGATTTCTATCCTCTTTTGTTTGAATTCCATTAACGAGCTTGTGTGAGCTTTTAGAATAGAACTTTGAATATATAGAGGTTTCTATCTTCTTGAGTTAACTTTGTCAAAGTTATAGCAGTACTTCAATAATCAAGAAGACTCCCCAGGAGCTCATGATAGTTTCCCAAGGAATTCCTACGGTTGAGGTCTCCAATGTGAATACAATTCCTGCTGCATCGCTATTGAATGAACTTTCTGAAGCTCCTAAGATAAACATTGATTCCTCAAGTAAATGTGTCAAGACTTGCCCCGACCTTCAATATCTCTTCATTCCTCATAGTATATCCTTTGATGAAGCTCTCAAAGGTTTTCGGACTAAAAATGTAGGCCAAGGTCTATCTACTGTGCAACGTCCTTTCATCTAGGACCCCAGCTGCTCTAATCCTGGTTTTGAAGGTCTTCTAGCTAAAGTTCTATCTATGTTGAGGTGAGAAGATATGAAGGTCTTGATGTACTTTCTCCTAACCAAGTAATTGGTTGTGATCCTTCAAGTAAAGTCATTACCATCAATTCCCTAGTTGCTTTTTCTTTCGTTCATAGTCCGACCTTTGAAAAGGTCTTTGGAGATCTTAGACTTTAATACACAGGGCTAGAAGCTTTAGAAGTCAAAGAGGGAGCAGCTTTGAATGATAGCCCTAGTCTTCCCAACCAAGTCTTTGCAAGTTTTGGATCTGGGGAAGAATTATCGAAGGCTTGACTATAGCTCATTTCCATCGTAGCCTTTTAGACTTCTTTTGTTTTTTGAGAAATTCTTTCAACAACATAATGCTTATTTCTTTTGAGATATTGAATGCAAACATTCAGTTTAAGCTCCTATTTTCTTTTGCTTTTGTTAAAGAACAAAATCCATTTCTTGCTAAATTTTCATTGCAAGTATGATGAATGCTATCTGTGAAAGTGTGAACGAATGGCACATAGGATGTAATCAAAATTCCAGTTTCCACATTAAACTTGATTTCCTATTTCAAAAAACTGAAAACTATATCTCTAAACTTTAGACTTGGACTTTTAGGACCTAGGCATAGAATATTTTTAAATGACAAGCATTCCAAGGCCTCAGCAATTGCCTACCTTCAAGGTCTGTTAACATGTAGCTTCATCCTTTATGTGCTTCTCGAATGACATAAGGACCTTCCCAACTTTCTTGCAATTTGGTTAATTGTTCTTGTTTACCTACGTCTGACCTTTTAAGGACCGTATCCCCCATAACAAATTTCCTTTCTTTAACTATTTTATTGAAAAGAGTTTTGATTTACCTTTTGTATCTTGTGTCAGCTTCTAGTACACTACTCCTGGCTTCTTTGAGGAGGTCTAGGTCTGCTTATCTCTCCCCCTCGTTCAAAACTGAATTGTATTCAATGAGCCTTAAGGTTTTCAAGTTAATTTTTACTAGGAGCACTGCTTCTGAACCGAAACATAGGCTGAAAAGTGTTTCTCCTATTACTTTCCTTGGTGTAGTCCTGTATGAACATAGGATACTTTGTCTATTGTCGGGCCATAAAGTCTTTTTGCCTTCTTTCTCCACGTCTGTTAATCTCTTCTTGAGATCTTCTAGGATAGTCCTGTTTGTGACGTTCGTCAATCCATTTGCTTGTAGGTGAGCTACGAATGTTAATTTATGTTCAATGCCCAGGCTTTCGCAAAATTCCTTAAAAGGTTTTCCAATGAACTGTCTTTCATTGTCTGAGATTATAGCTTGCAGAACTTCAAATCTGCATACTTTATTTCTCCACACGAATGATTGCACTTTTTGTGAGGTCGTTGATGCTATTAGTTCTACCTCTACCCATCTGGTGAAACACTCTACTGCCACGATCAGAAATTGTAGACCTCCCATCCCTTTTGGAAATGGGCCTAGAATGTCTATTCCCCAAATGTCAAATGGGACAGATGCCCCTATTGAATGATATCTTTCGGGAGGTCTATGTGACTTGTTTTCATGTAGTTGGAAGCTTTCATGTTTCTTTACTACCTCTTCTTTGTCAGATACCATAGTAGGCTAGAGTATCCTGTTCTGAGAATCTTTTTGGCCATTGTTTTGGCCCCAATATGGGATCCACAAATTCCCTTGTGTAATTTTTCAATCTCGTACTATGATTCTTGCCAGCCGAGGCACTTAAACAATGGCCAAGTGAAAGACCTTCGATAGACCTTGTCACCTCTAATGTGCACATACCTAGGGGCCCATCTTCTGATTTTTTGAGCCGTTTTGTTGTCTTCTGGGAGCTCGCTATGTTTGAGGTATTGATACACAAGGTATCTCCAATCCAAGTGATCCTTAATCACCAAGTTTTCTTTAGAAACTATGCAAGGTTATTCCAGACATTCAACCAGCAGCTCCCCTTTGGTCTCTTCAAGGTCTTTGACTTCGGATAATGCATCAGTTTCCAAAATTTATCTTCTTGGAATTTACTCTATGAAGAAGTATTCCAAGTTTGAGATCATGTGTTTCACCTTTTCCAGGTACCTGGCCATATTCTTTTCTTTAGCTTCGTAAGTTCCAACGATTTGGTTGGCTATGACCTATGAATTGACCTTTGCATAAGCTTCTGAATCTTCAAAGCTTACTCCAATCTCAGACCAGTTAACAGAACATTGTATTCTGACTCATTGTTGGATGCTGAAAAATTGTATTTCGCTTCATAAGGGATTTTTATTCCGTCTGGGCCGACTAAAATAATCCCTGCCCCGACATTGCCTTTCTGAGTTGAGCCATCTGTATACATGGTCCAAACATCTTTTTCCTTTGCCCCAGTGAGATCACATGTGTTCTGGTGCATTCTTCAATAAAGTTTGACAGTGTTTGTGCCTTAATTGCTTTGCTAGGCTCGAAATCAATTTGATATCCGAAGAGTTCCAAACACCATTTCATGCCTCCCCTAAGAGCTCTGGCTTTGATAACGCTTGTCTAAGTGGTAGATTTGTCAAGTGATAGAGACCAAGGAGCTTCGATTGAAACAACTTGAAAATATGCTTACAAAGATAAAGCTTATGTTTCAAGATTTAAAGATTTTGAGGACAAATCTTTGAGGAGGGGGAATGATGATGACCCATGTCCAAAAATACCATGTGGACCTATC
>JAWZTD010000082.1:6783310-6809343 GCA_035221335.1 Echites panduratus
GACTACTTAGGGCTGTTCATACTTGGGTTAGGGTGTGAATTTGTCTTCCAAATCAAGTCATTGGTTGATGTTGCAAGGCAATATAGGTCAATGAACTAACCATAATCTTAGATGAAATCTTGGGTAAGTTTTAATGTGATGTGTGTAATGTTGATGAAGATGGTTTCTTTTGCATGAATCACATCAGGTGGCCTTTAGGGATGCTTCTAAGGTGTCTGATATATGGGTTCTCTAGCTTGAGCTATAAATTCTTGCAACTAACCCTCATTGATCAGTTTTTCGATCTCCCTCTTGAGATCGAAACAATTCTCAGTGACATGACCATAGCCCATGTGGTATTAATAGAATTGTTCATGTCTCTCTTCGCCACTGGAGACTTGAGAGGTCTTGAGGGCTTCAGTATTCCTTTCTTTTCCTTGGCCACTAGAACCTTCACTCGTGAAGCTAATAGAGGTGTGGTCACAAGGTCGGGAAAGGCCTTTTTTTCTTTTCAGAAGGTCCTCCTTTAGCAAGGAGGTCTCTTTTGTCTCTTTTTCCTTATTTATTCTTCTACTGAGACTTTTTTTCAACTGGCTTTTCAGCTGGAGATGTAAAACTAGGAATTTTCTTCTTAATAGCCATCTTGATGAGATCCTAGGAATCACTCAAATGAAGATAATGAGATTTGAGGAGGAATCCTTTGAAGTGAGGGGGAATGATGAAAATCCTAGAAGTAACTCATATTGATTGAGAACCATTCATGCCATCATTGAAAGAACATTTTAAAAGACATCCAATGTGGAAGATTAAAGACTTGCAAGCTCAATTATTCAAGTTTGAAGAAGAAAGAAGACAACATTTTATCACAAACTTGAGCTTAAAATCCTACTTGAAGAAAACCCTAAAAATGAATAATATGGGAACAAAAGAGGGTTGATTGTGACACTTTTGGGAGTTAAAAAGGACCTCATTTCATGCCAAAATATGCCAAGAAAGCATGGAATTGAAAGCCGCAAGTTGGCTGGCTAAATGAGTGCAAAATGAAGACTGAAAATTGAAGGAAGAAGGCTGTCCAAAGCCAGACGATTTGCTGCACTTCTTGGCTGCCAAAACAGAAGGAGAACGATTGCTACAGTTAGATACAATAACGACTATCTAATTTTCCAGCTTGTATTTCTTTGATGTTTTAAGGGCTTTTGTGCAATATTTTTTAAGCTTTCCTGTTAATTATTTGGCTTATAAAAAGCCATTCTTCCTCGTAATTTAACAATTCCATTCCATTATTAAATCAAATTGAGAGAGAGAAACAAGAGTTTCTTCCTTGCTCTAGGAGCAAAAATCAAGACTTTGTCTTGAATTGTGAGATTGTTTGAAAAACTCTTCTAGGATTCTTGTAGAATTACACTAGGGCTATCAATTACTTGAATTAGGGTATTGATTAGTCTTCCAAATCAAGAGAATGGTTGATGGGAATCTATCACATAGGTCATTCTAACTAGTCCGAACGAAACCTAGGTGAAATCCTATCTTCGGTGCGATTTCGACCTATCCGCCAAAAATTGTCTTAGGAAGAATCACATAACATCTCCTCTACTTTTATTAATCTCTCCAGAAGAGTCTGTAGTTGTTTCACCATGGAAAATTCCTCCTCCCCGAGTCCCAGAGCTACATATCCCTCTAGCAATCCTTGCTTGCAGGTTGTTATATATATAGCATCATTTTTCTGCACTATTTTTACAACCTCATCGTTGAAATGACTATAGTGGCTCATTGTGCTCTCCCCAAATTTTTACTTAATGGTGAAGAGATGGTTGATATCCTTCTCACACCTCTTATTGCTTTGGTAATTTTTCAAAAATTGATCCTTGAGTTGATTCCTACTTAACATGCTAGCAATTGGTACTCCTTTGAACTAGGACTGAGCTTTCTTGGTCAAAGTAAAACAAAAAGCTCTACACTTAACATGATCAGGATACCCAAACATCTCCATATAAGATACATACTCATTGATATGGAGCTGGGGCTCCTTAGTTCCATACTTTACTGCAACTTGATGGGGTTTGACTCTTGGAGGCATCTTTCTCAACCTGATGCTATCCACAAAAGGTGATCGTTTAGCGAGGTCAACCCCATTTTGTAGATCAGGTCTTTCAACGTAGTCCAAGTTAGCAGAAGATGCTCTCCTCCCCCTATGCCTTAGCATAGCTTCCAAATTTTTACTTGCAGTTTGTTCAAGCGGATCCATTATGTGATGGTTTCTTCCAGCAAGGGCCAGATCAAAGTGTTCCCTCCTTTGGATTTGGGTGCATGAAATTGCAGTTGATGGAGATCAAGGAGCTAATCAGACATTGATTGGAGCCACTTAGATGCCATCAAAGGAAGGCTACCCTAGAAACAAGTTCATGGAAGAATTGAGACTTGCAAAGCTCAACATTTCAAGTTTAAAGAAGAAATGAAGTCACTAGTGTGCCACAAACTTGAACTTGAAACCATGTTTGAAAGCACTGAAAACTTAATGAAGATTATAGGATCAAGAAGCTATTGAATGTCTCAACTTTTGATGGTTTAAAGGGCTTAAATTCATGCCAAAACATGTCTTGGAAGATTGGGAATGAAGACCACAAAATTGGTTGGACAAAATGAGCTCAAAATGGTGAAGGAACAAGGAGGAAGAAGGTTGTCCGGTGCCAACCAAGTCCTAGCCGACACCAGATCAAATCTGACTAGTGTTCTTCCAAAAGCAGTCTAGTGCAAGTTGGCCTTCCTGTTTGGCCCTGCCATGCCTGTCCAACGTCGGATGCACGTTTACTAGCAACAACTATGCTTCTTCTTTGTTGGTTTTTTGCTTGTATTTCTTCTAGTATTCAAGGGGCTTTTTGTAATTAATTTCTTAAAACATTTATATTAGGGTTTTGGATTGACAAAACACTATAAATAGGCTCATTCTTTGTATTCAATTAACTTCTAGATGATATGAAAACATTTTCTCTACAACTTTGAGTGTTAGAACAAGACTTCGGTCTTTTCTTTGTGAGATTCTTCCAAGACTCTTCTAGAGTTCTTAGATAATTACACTAGGACTATCAATCACTAAGGGATTAGGGTATTGATTAGTCTTCCAAATCAAGAGAGTGGTTGATGAGAGTTCATCTCATAGGTTATTCTAACTAATCCGAACCCACCCTAGGTGAAATCCTGTCTTTTGGTGTGATTTCTGTGAGTGTCCTTTTCCTTGCCAAGAAAAAGGAGAAAATCATATCAGCAGTCCCGTTGAGTTTATCTCTCAAATCATATTCCCTCTCGTTTCGTAAGGTGTCCCTAAAGTCAGCAAGAGGGAAATCCTTTCTTCCATTTGTTTCCTCTGGCTATTGGTTTCTGGGTGCTTGATGAATTGAGGCTCCACGAGCTAGTCCAGCATTCTCCTACCTTCTTCCTTCTCAGTAGTGATCTTCTCTAGATCTCCGTAATCCGACTACCTTCCATCTCCATGATCCAGGGCTTTTAGATGTCTTCTCTTTGTTTGTCGAGTTAGCGTTAGGCTCTTTCTTGTGGAGGTGTAATCTCTCTCTTACTTGTCAAATTTTCCACAACGTTCACCATCCTTTCTAGAAGATGCTCAGGAATTATGACTTAACTTCCCCGTGATCCCTATGGGATTTGAGATCGTCTTGAAGCCACATTTTCTGAAACATACCTCTCATGGTGCATTCCTATTGGACTTCTAGAAGGACTTGAGCGCGTTGGTTTTGGAACTTTTTCTGGTGCTAAGTTGGAGATATCAATTGGATTTTGATCTTTTATCATATGCAGAAGAACTTCTTGGATTGTTTCTTCAATATGTAATTCAGTTCTTCATGGGCACCCTTGTCGTGCTAGATTCTCTCGTACCATTGTGATATACTTTTTTATTTAGGGAATTTATATTTGTGCTTCCCACAGACTGCGCCAGAAGTAAAGGAGCTAAAAAAAGATCTCCAGGTCACCTCATTGCAATAATGCCTGCAAGAACAACCGAAAGCGTAAGATCACCGGTGTGACTATCGCCATGTAGATAGCTTCGACGATTAAGCTAAAGTCATGATTATCGAAAATGTAAAAAATTGAATAATTCGGGAAAAATTGACCCCTCAATCCGTGATCAATGTGTCTTAAAGAGAGAAAACAAATTCAAATTTTTAGATGTCGTTACCGTTCTGAAGTGAATTTCCATCTCATGTAATCTGGTATTATCGAGAGACTATATCTTGTCAATCCTAATCTTGATTTTGTTGAGTTTCCTTATTAGAAAGTGTTATATTGTTTCACATTTCTCTCAAGGAGTCCTCACGATCATTATAGGGTGTCTAGGAGCTTTAGGAGCTCTCTAACAACCTTATGGATGAACTAATGACCTTCATCTCTATCATAAACTTCTAATGGTCGCAAACTTTACTGAGGTGATTGCACGTGAGGTGATTGCACGTCGTGAATGTGAGCTTCAACCTCCATAAGGTCTTGCTGACTTATATTTATAGACCTTAAGAGGTCTTGACCTAATAAACATTCAAGTCATGTCTTCATTCTCAGGTTGGGTTAGTAAGTGTTCAAGTTGGAACCTCTAGTTATAACGTTTGCCTGTCAGTGCTGTCACAGTAGAATTAGAAAAATGTCTATCTTTTATGTATTTTATTTTAATTCCTGTCACAGTAGAATTAGAAAAATGTCTATCTTTTATGTATTTTATTTTAATTTTAACTTTTGGCAGTTGAAGTTGAAGTTGAAGTGGAGCAAAGCAAAACCTCCTTACTGCCAGGTGGTGGCGGAGACAACAAATTAATTTCAATCCTTTTCTTATTATCCTCCAACCGCATCAACCTTCAAAGTGACATCCACTTGCCCCAAAATGTTGTTGATTCATGTACTGACAAATTTCTTGCCTTGAGCATCTTCTTCTTCTCAGATACCATCAAACCCCCCAAGACATCTTTCTAACAGCTTTATTGTCCCACTTTTTCTGTTTTTTTTTTTTTTTTTCAATCAGAAGCTGTTCAATTTCTGGTGGGTTCGGTGAATAATCTGAATTCTAACTGTTAGAGTTGTAGGAGTAGAAGATGGCTTGTTCTTCAACTTCTATACGTTGTCCGCCCACACCGGCTGCTGCTGGGCCTTCGATGGCTTCCAGGGCTGCCTCCGTTGGAATTTTGTTCACGGGTAGACAGAGGTCTTCTGCCCACCTGAGGATTAGGAGGTTAATTGTCCGTTCTGATCTGGACTCAAATGTTTCCGACATGAGAACTAATGGTAATATTTTTTCCCCTTGTTTAGATAAAAGTGATTTTGCTTCTTCTCAATTATGCTTTCTTCGAATGTCATCTGAGAACTTGAAAGTTTTCATTTGATTAAGACTGGCTTTACTGAAGTTGTTTCTGGAATAAGAAGGGGATTAGATTATTGGTTGATAATGTTTGACAATGCTCATGCCACTTACCCATTTGATGAATTTTTTTTTTTAATTATTTCTGTTACTCTAAAAGAAAATGCTTCGTCTTGCAGCTCCAAGAGGTTTATTTCCTCCAGAACCTGAACATTATAGAGGACCGAAGCTAAAAGTGGCAATTATTGGAGCTGGTCTTGCTGGCATGTCAACTGCAGTGGAGCTTTTGGATCAAGGCCACGAGGTACTGACTTCATATGCTCTTCTACTGCCACTCCCAACCCCCCCCAATAACCCCTACGCCTTTTGAAGTGTGTCAAGTTATTTTTTTATTAGTCTCTGCTTTTGGAAATCCTTTCTCTATGATGCTTCATTGTACCCTACAGCAGGGTGGCAGCCGAGCAATTTGGCTACGCTCAGTCCCCTATTGGTCTCTATGTATGATTAACATGCTTGCTTGCCTGACTTCACAGGTGGATATATATGAATCAAGGCCTTTCATTGGTGGCAAAGTGGGTTCTTTTGTTGCTAAGGGTGGAAACCACATTGAGATGGGTCTTCATGTCTTCTTTGGTTGCTATAACAATCTTTTCCGTCTAATGAAAAAGGTGACGAGAAATTACGTAATGGTTGCATACTTGCATGTATTAATATGTAGGCCTCATATCCTCTTAGCAACTGAGGGTGCCATCAATCAAGTATATATACTTTTGTGGTGACCTATGAATGACCCAGATTGAAGTATTTTTTCCCTGCTTCAAATCTGTTCCATGAGCTAATTTAAAAATTTTTTTTTTCTTAATGATTCTAGCATATAGTATTTGTACATGTTTGTTTGAAGCACTGCCTTTTACACACTTTTTCAGAAAAAAATCATCTCATATTTGACTTTTGTGTTTTGATACCTCTTTTTCTTCTGTGATTCCATTAACCTAGGTTGGTGCTGATAAAAATCTACTCATAAAGGACCACACTCACACCTTCGTGAACAAAGACGGTGAAATTGGTGGTATGACATGGAATTAATTATTCTGTACTATTTTACATAAATCTACAATACATAACAGTTTTGTCCACTGAGATCTTGTTGTTGGTTAAAATACTTGTGCAGAACTTGACTTTCGTTTTCTGGTTGGGGCACCGCTACATGGTATTCGTGCATTTTTGTCAACAAATCAGCTTAAGGTGATAGATCTCTTGTTCATGATCCCAAATATATTGTCTTTCATGTTTCATTCTCTCTTTTAGTCTGTATTGCTGTTACTTTGTCATCTTTCTATATCCATTGCATTTCCATCAATGAACAAGATATGCAGGTTCATTTTTTCTATTTTCTGAACAATATATGTAACTGACTGTCGCAATATCCTTATTTTGTTAGTTTTTAAAAGGATCTGTTTTTTAATTGTATGTATAGCTTTCGTTGCTGTATGCAGACTTATGATAAAGCAAGAAATGCTCTGGCTCTAGCCCGTAGTCCTGTTGTGCGGGCTCTTGTGGATCCGGATGGAGCTTTGCTGGAAATTCGTGATTTGGACAGTGTAGGACATTCCTTGTAATTTACAGCACATTGATAACTTTTGGTGCATGAGTACAAAATCTTGTTTCCATTGGAAGAGCTACATTGAGTTTTCAAATCCTGTTATTCTGTTCTTATTTTTAGTAATATTTTGAACAGGTAAGCTTCACTGATTGGTTCTTATCCAAAGGAGGCACTCGCACGAGTATCCAGAGAATGTGGGATCCTGTTGCATATGCTCTTGGGTTCATTGACTGTGACAATATCAGTGCTCGTTGCATGCTCACAATATTTTCACTTTTTGCTACCAAAACTGAGGCTTCCCTGTTACGTATGCTTAAAGGTTCTCCAGATGTTTATTTAAGCGGCCCTATAAAAAAATATATCATTGACAAAGGGGGCAGGTATGTCAATGCTGTTGCTTCATGATCCTCATTTCTTCTTGATTGTTGTTTCCAAATATGAGTAATTAAGTTTTCTTTAATTCCGACTATTCTTCTACTTGAGCAGGTTTCATCTCAGGTGGGGATGTAGAGAGATACTTTATGATCAATATCCTGATGGAGACATATATGTCAAAGGGCTTGCAATGTCAAAGGTAAAACATTTATGTTATGACAGTTTAACTGAAAGCATGATGGATTAACAGTTGAGTGTCCAGATAATCTTGTCTTCATGCCAGAGTTAATTTTATGCGAAGTAATTCTTCAAAATAGGGAAATGCTCAAAGGTTATCGTCTTCTATCTTTAGTGTGGTTTCAAAAAAATATATCCGATGGTTTGCAAGTTGTATACAATAATGTTTTCTTTCTGAATTTCTTAATATTGGACAAATGAAACAGATGATAAAGACTGATTGAGTAACATGGAATGTCGACTAACAAATTTATCTCTTTGTTTAGGCTACTCAGAAGAAAATTGTAAAAGCAGATGCTTATGTTGCAGGTTTGTGTTACCCTCGGTATGAATTTCCTCTTTCCACGTATCTCAGTGAGAAACTAAATACTCGATAACTATTCTTTTATTGCAGCATGTGATGTACCTGGAATTAAAAGACTACTTCCTCGGAAGTGGAGAGAGTGGGTGCTTTTTGATAACATCTATAAACTAGTTGGAGTTCCTGTTGTCACAGTTCAACTAAGATATAACGGTTGGGTGACAGAGTTACAAGACTTAGAACGTGCTAGGTATGCTTCTATTAGTAGGCCACAGGATTTCATGCTAATGTTGTTGCTAGTTAAGGTCCGGTTCTTCAATTTCACCATTGTAGTTAATGCTAAGAGTTGGCTTAACTCTCTTTCATATTCCACATTTTTAGGCAACTGAAAAGAGCTGCAGGATTGAACAATCTTCTTTACACACCAGATGCAGATTTCTCTTGCTTTGCCGACCTTGCACTTGCTTCTCCAGAAGATTATTACCATGAGGGTGAAGGCTCATTGCTCCAGTATGGACATTTATTTTATTATTTAGTTTTCTTTGAATTCTTTCTGAATTCACTAGACCATATAGTTGGGCTTATTATTCATTTTCCCTTGAAGTCTTTTAACCTCTTCCTTTTATTATTGGCTTACAGATGCGTGCTCACTCCTGGGGACCCTTACATGCCCCTTCCCAATGATGAAATTATAAAGAGAGTTTCAAAGCAGGTTAGTAGGTCTTTTCTGCTAAGAACTGTTAGTCAAAGACTTCAGCATTTGAAAATTTGAAATTGTAATGCAATCACGTGGAACCAGTAGCACTGCCTAGAGAAAATATGGTAACAATATGTCCTACTGTTTAAACATTGTTGTAGATATAGAAAGAGTGAATTTACATGATCATGGAAAAAATTGTCAAAAGTTTTTAGGAAGCAAATAAGAATCCATGATTTTTTATTTTTTTATTAAAAAAAGGGGTAAATTGTTCTGAACTATTTTCTGTGAAAAGATTATGACACACTCGACCTACATCATTTATCCTCTTGCAAGAAATATCAGGGTGGGGGTCAAAGTAAACTTTAAATTGAAGAACCCTTTCAGCATAGAGTGATGGTTTAGCATTCCTTGGCTTTATAATGTACGAAATGAAAGAAACAAAAAGATCTGTGACATCTGAGCTAAGTCTGCATATAGTTATAGTAGTCTACGTGCTTCCTACAGTTAAGATTTTTGATGTTGTCAGGCAGTGGAACAGTTGTTCAATTCAACAAGCAATCTTAAGATATTGTACTAAAGAGCATCAAGAATTTCTTTGATTAGAAATGTTGCTGAAATATCTACAAAAAGATCAACTTGAAATGGATTTATTTTTTTGTGATTCTTCTCAATGCAAATTTTCTCATGTGTGGTTGTGCTTCCTGTTAACTTCTTGATGACAGGTTTTGACTCTATTCCCATCTTCCCAAGGTCTGGAGGTTACATGGTCATCAGTTGTGAAAATTGGGCAGTCTTTATATCGGGAAGCACCAGGTAAAGATCCATTTAGACCTGATCAGAAGACTCCAGTGAAAAATTTCTTCCTTGCTGGTTCATACACAAAACAGGTGAAGTGGTCTTATTTATTTTACTGAACTTTGCATCTTTGGCTCTTAAGAAGATTTACTTGAATTAATTCAGTCTACAGTTTTTTTTTTTTAATTTCCTTGAGATGTGAAAGGGATAAGAGTACATTCATATCCTAATACAACATTATATGTACCTTTTTGTTTCTCTGTCTTCCAAGGTTTTTGGAACATCTATATAGTAAAAAGTTAGTCAGTTAATACTTGGCCACTTCTAAGAATAGAGAATCTAGCAAAAAATGGATCTCTAATTAAGTGTTGGTTTATCGAACAATTTAATCTTTAATTGAAGTATTCAGAGAAAATGAGCATGTCCTGTTGGCAGCATTTGCATTTGTTAATGAGCCACAACATGTGACTGTTGGTATCACTTAAAACTCCATCCTCGTTGATCAAACTTTTCTTGGATTGTGTTGTTTAAAAGCCACAATCTTTGCCCGCATGTAGAATAACAGAACTGATATGCAAAGACTGTTGTAGTTGAAAGTTCTTCTTCACTATTTCAGGACTATATAGATAGCATGGAAGGAGCAACACTCTCTGGCCGGCAAGCTTCTACCTGCATATGTGCTGCAGGAGAAGAGTTGGTGACCCTACGGAAGAAGCTTGCAGCTGCTGAATCAGGGGAAGAAGAACCTTCAATCACATCAGATGAGCTGAGTCCTGTATCATAGATTCTTCTCTTTGATCAAGAAGACCTGATGATGATATTTGGAGTGCATTGCACAGATGCAGTTTAAAGAAAAGAAGACACCCCAAAAGAAGAGGGAAGAGATACCGAGATGATTTTAGTTCAGAAGCAGAGGCTATATAATCTATGTATGTAGCTAAATTGAATAGCATAACAATGTTAAAAAAAAATTATAATAAAAATCAAAGCCAAAGATTGGCATTCATCACCAATTCATATGTTTCAATTTTATCTTCTGTTTCTTCATTTCGTTCATAAATTGGTCGCGGAACTCATAAAAGCAAAAACCAAAAAGAAGAAGCAAAACCCTGATCTTAATAAAATGCAGAGAATTGTCCTGATTTTGTGTAATGGAGTTGAATTAGAGGGATCAAACAGAGAAGAGGGCAAGTGTGGATTGAAGAATGAAGTTATGTTATTGCTGTTTGAATTCTTGTGATAGAAGATATATCTATGTTTTGAATAGGACTCAAAATACACTAGCAAACACTCATCTGAAAAGATTTCCAAAATTGTCCAAGCACTTAAATCCATTTCCCCTAGATTTTCTTTACTTACATATATCCCTTCCTCTTTCAATCAAATTATTATTAAATAATAGTGTGGTTTTGGTAGCCATGCCTTTCCCTCAAAATGAAAAACACTGACGGGATTGTTTCAATAAATTCTTGGCTTTGTTAACTTGTGATTGATTTTTAATGTGTGCTTTTCTTGTGTGGTGGTTGATTCCTTTAACTCTGCACTGCACTGCACTGCATTTGGGGTCTAGTAGGATTTCTCCGGGGTGATTTATTAGTCCTTTGCAGAGCTATCTTTATGCATCTGCAGAGAAATATTAAGATCGAACCTCGACCGCCCGCCGGCAAACACTAACCGTTCCTTTTTTTTTTTTTTTTTTAAATTGACTGGACAACTTTATCCTAAAAGTTTTGGCATGTGTTTGGTAACATAAACTGATTTGGGACGAAAATGAGCATTAAGAACAGAACCCAAAGATGTGTGCTGTTATGGCCATGACATCGACTAAAAACCATTTCAAAAAAATATTTGTTTTTTTGGTCATCCGTTGTGATCCACATCTCCAGCATGCAGGTGAGGTAAACTCGATCTCCCAAAATTGTTTGCCACCCTTAGAAGAAAAAGATAAGGAAAAGGTTCCAAACTATATTCTCAATAAAATGAAGGAAGTTCCGCCATAAAGAGTTTTGAATATTGACTGAAATGAATTGGAGTCTTTCAATGTTTTTTTATTTAAGTGTGCCAGTTCCTGAGGAGTTTCATTCTGATTGCTGTCCCGGTACTGCTTTCTCACCACTACTATGGGCATGACTGATGAATGAGCCGCAAGGACATGATGCAAATGAATTAAAAGCATCACAAGACAAGACAATCATGTAGGAAGAAAAGGGTACATCAAAGAGTAAATCGTCAATTTAGTTCATATTCTTTTATACTTTCACCATATAAGTCCTCTTTCATTTTTCTTAGACTTTTAAGTCTCTTATCTTTGTTTATTTAAATCAATAAAATCTTTAACCTTTTATTGTGACATTTAAAATTCTTAATCAGTTTTTCTTTAGAAAAATAGTTCTCTGGTTTTTTTACTGATGTCTAACAAATTCCTTCTTACTTAAAAAAAAACATTTCAGGCAAAATGAGTCACCGGACATTCCTTTTATTAAATATACTGAGGGTAGAGATACCTTTTCATTATTCCTTCCTCTATTTAAAAAAAACAACAATTTTCAAAGATGAAAAATAAGTAGTTATTTGAGGAAACCTGTATTACACAATATCAATCAATTTGTGGGCTGAGCATCAAATTAAAGAGCAAGAATGCTAGACTTATGACGCCTCAAGAAGATGATAATGATATTTCTCAATCTAGTGTAAAATAGTCATTTTATTCGGAACAAGAAGGTATGTGAATACCAAAATATAATTTACTACTGTGGGTAAACAACAGTTATTCAGACATTATGGACGAATGTGAATTCGGTTAGGAGATTTTTTTTGTCATTACTCACATTTGTAGTCCTCTTCCTAAGAATCCGAGTTCGTTGTGTTGTCTTTCTACCTATTTTATCAAACGGATTTTCCAATTATGAAGAATATGATTTTCTAGGCGATCAAGAGAGATCTAAAAAATTGAATTAAAATCATAATTCGAAGATGCTATTGTTGATTTGGAACTTTAGCACTTTTATAGATTTTTCTTTATCGCTCCTTTATTTTTAATTTTATCCTTATAAAAGAAGAAGAAATAGTGAAATGATATGTCTACCTCCAATATATTTGACAAAATCATTTAGCTTAAAATTTTAGATTTCAAACAAGAAGGGCTTTATTAAACACTCGTAAAAAGATCAAGAACCTATCTTTTTAAAGGAAAATTGATTAAGAATTTCAAATATTACAATAAAATGTTAGGGTTTTTAGTTAGTTTAAAAAAAAAAAGAGAATTTAAAAATCTAAAAAAATGAAAGTAGACTTACTTAATAAAAGTATAAAAAAAGGACTAAAATCATGATTTACTCGTGCATCAAAACTTGCTAATATACGGACTTGTAATTCAATTCAAGTTCCGTTCCATGTGTATAATTTACTTGCGTTAATGGATTTTATTTGTTGCAAATAATTAATTCATGAAATTACTGGTTCCCGTGAGTCAGTTCACTTATATAAAGGCATAGTTTAAATAACACTGTTGACTGGCTTGTTTGTTCTTTCTATTCTCCACATAGCTAAATCATCTTAACACTCCGAAGTTACAATGAAGAGATAAAATATATATACACACATATAAAGACTAATAATATATGTCAAATCTAAAATTGCCAAGTTTGAACCTTAATTATCAAACTAACTAACAAATCTACAACTTATTAAGGTCTTTTTTTCTAGGATTAAATGAGCTTTACCCTAAGTTAAAACCTCATTCACATATCAATCATACATATTGAATGATCAATTTCTAAAGCTAACCAGTAGGAAATAAATTAATGGACCTAAGTTTCAATGCAGTATAAAGTATATCGGAGGAGCTCCTTCCATAGAAAACTACAATGTATATATGTAAGCTTTAGACAAAGACAATATGTTTTGGATGAGAGCTTTTCTCTAAAAGTAAGCTTTCCCCCTTCTCCGGCCATCAGACTAATACTAAATACATACATGCGTTCCATACAAATTCAACAAGTTTGAGCCCGAGTTTATTTGGCCAAGGAGGAGGGAGAGAAATACAGACATACATACATCTATATAACCCAAAGTACTAGTAGTACAATTAGTTTCGCATTAATTTAACCAAACACAAAAGAAGATTAGATTCCCAAAAACATCAAATACTAAAAGTCGCACCAATAGTCAGCCTCTCATCCATGGTCTCTATTTTCCAGCAACATGCCAAAATGAAATAACTACTTTTATTACTTACAAGGTTATAATAGTAGGATGGTACATGCTTAAGAAGTTGTAAAAGACCTCTCAATTCTCCTTCTCTACAGCGGCCTTCGCAGCATCAAGATCCTCATCCAAGAATATATCCCAATGCCCATCCCACTTGATGAAAAACTCTGTATCCTCAATATACCTCACCCGATGCACCTCACCGGCTGGGGTAAACAAGTAATCGCCAGCAATCAAATCATATCTGGCCCCTTTGCTTAAATTCCAAACTGTCTTACTCCCCTTCATCACCACCAAATCATGCCCAAAGCTATGATGATGCGCCGGTTCCAAGCTCCCTGCCTTAAATCTCACTATAGCAGAGGTCGGAGTCTCTCTGATAATTTTCATTAATCCACCGGGCATTATAGCCACAGGTTCAAAATCTGAATCGGAACGACTTTTTGCCAACGAGCATACAGCGCAAGGAACATCAAAACTAGTGCCTTTCAATCCCCCAATTTTAGACATCTCCGAAAGGGAAGTATCAAAAAACGACTGGATATCAGAGGGCCAGGGGTTGGAACCAGAGGCAGGACAAGGAGATTTGAATGGTGTATTAATGAAACTGTGGAGAATTTCTTTGGCAGTTTCTGGCTCGGTAGACATACCAGACACGGCAAGGACGTTACAGTTGTTAATCGATCGAGCGTTGATGGCTTCCCCAGGAGTGAGGCAAGTCGCAGCATAGACTCCAGGAAACTTATTAGCGAAGATGCCGACACCGACGCCGGTGCCACAAGCAAGTAGGCCACGAGTTTCAACGGCTGGATCGTGATTGGCAGCTACTCGGCGGCCTACTTCTTCACCGACAGAGTAGTATTTATCGGTTCCAAGGTCTTCAACTTCGATATTTAGGTTTCGGAGCTCGGCGATCAGAGAATCTTTGAGTGTGCTGCCGAAGGAATCCGCTCCGGTGATGATTTTGAGGCGGCGGTTGCCAGATTCTTGAGCCATAGTAGTGGTTAGATAAGGGAGATTGAGCGTAAGACTGAAAGATGATGGATGAAGGATGCAGAAATTGTTTGTCAAAAAATACCAAGTCAGGTCCGACATCAAATCTTTCCTTTCCCAAATTTTGTCAGGTGTTGCCGACAGGCGATGCCACGTATGGATATGTGAAGAGAAAATAATGTTAAAGAAAAATAGTATAAAGATAAGAGAAAATAATGTTAAAGAAAAATGGTATAAAGATATTTAATAAACATTTATTTATATATGAAGTCTTGAAAATGAAAAATATAAAAGTTAAATGAAAGGAAAATAGTGAAAAACAGTTAAAAAGTAAAAAAGTTAACAATCGATAATAGTAAAAACTTGAAAAGAAAAAACATAAAAGAAGGATGATTTGCATAGATAAATAATAAGGAAGTTGAAGAGGTTTGTATGTTGTTTTTGGTGAATGCAAATTATATTAATTTTCAGAAGAAAGATTAGACCATCGTTTATGGTTTTCTAGAAGATTAAATTTGATATAGTTTGGGAATGGTAAGGATTAGTTTTATTTTGGACGGAGATGTTTATAATTACAAAGTTATTAAGAACATGTCGAATGAATGGGTAAAAATATTAAATCGAAACAAATTAAGTGAGTAGCACATGAGGAGGACGACGAATAAAGAAGAAGAAGGAGTATATAGTGTTCATAAAGAAGAAGAGCAAAGGAAGTAAACAAATTCTGTAACAATGTTTGTATTCGTTTTGAATTTGTTGGGGAAATTTTTGCTCTTCTCTTTCTTCAGTTAAATTAATTTTTTTTGGCGAAATTCGTTTGTTTTCTTCAAGATAGGAAGGAAGAGGGAAAAGAATTTGAAGAATAAAAATTCTAGTAAAAGGATTAAATTCCGTGAGTCCTAACACTTGTTGAATTTATCAAATAAGTTTGGGAAAGTGAATTTAGCAATTAATATCAATTAATTCATTCTTCTCTTTTATATATATATATTTATATATATAAGATAATAAGAGAACATATATATATATATTATATATAAAAGTAAGTATATATATATATATATATAAAAGTGAACATAATATATATATAGAAGTGCAAAAAATCACTGTTTGTCCTTTTTCAAGAACATTGGGCGACGCATCAGAGATGTAAAAAATAATAATAAAAAAATATGTATAATATAATAATAATAATAATATAATATATATTATTTTATATTATTATTATATTATTTAAAAACAAAAACTAAAAAAGCCCCTTCAATGGGACTGCATCTGCGTTTTGGCAATGAGTAGGTTTCTACTCTGCTTCGGGTTTTCCCACCTCCGTCGAGTTTTTTACCCTATCTGGTTTCTAGACCTGTCAGGTGTGTAGATGATATAGGGTTTGACATATGGTTTGGGGAAATAAATAGATTCTGTAACAAAGTGTGCATTTCGAAAAAGAGGAGAAGGAAGAAAGAGAAGGAGAAGAAATTTGTTTTCAATCTGTTCGGGAAATGTTTGCTCTTTTGTATCTTGAAGTAAAATATTTTAATTTTAGGAAAAATCGCTTATTTTTGTTTCTGATAGGAAGGAAGCAGTAAAAGCATTACATCCCCTTGAGTGTTACATGTTTCATAGGAATATGTTTGGGAAAGTGAATTTTTGCAATTAATCAATTAACTCATTGTTGATTAAGCACTTAATTATTATGTCATAACACTTGTTGGATTGATGAAATCATATAATCAAGTTAGGAGGTCTGTTGAGTTAATAAATCGGTATCTGTTTTTTTTGCCATGAGGAGGTTTGTAATCTGATTCGGGCTTTTCAAAGTCAATCGGGTTTTTAGGCTACAGGGTTTTTAGACCTGTTAGGTGTGTAGATGATATCAGGTTTCGCATATGGTTTGGAGAAATAGATATTTTATATATGATATAGTTAAAAAAGTTTGTTGAAGAAGAAAATGAAGAAGTAGTATGTAATGTTGATAGAGAGGAAGAGATGGAGAAGAAATTCATTTTTTAGGGAAGCAAATAGATTCTGTAACAAAGTTTGCATTCCCTTTTGCAGTTTGGATGAGTTTATACCCTCAAGTTTATAAATCGCTATCTGGTTTTTTGCCATGAGCAGGTTTTGTAAACTGCATCGGGTTTTCCGAATTGATCCGGCTTTGCAGGTGTATCTGGTTTTTAAAAAAGGCTGTTGAAGAAGGAAAAGAACAAGTAGTATTTAGTGTTGATAAATAATAAGAGCAAACGAAGCAAATAGATTCTGTATCAAAATCTGCATTCCGGAAAAGAGGTGAAGGAAGAAAGAGAAAGAGAAGAACTTTGTTTTAAATCTGTTCGGGAAATGTTTGGTCCTCTGTATCTTCAAGTAAAATATTTTAATTTTAGGGAAAATTGCTTCTTTTTCTTTCTGATAGGAAGGAAAAAGGAAAAGAATTAGAAGAATAAAAATTACAATAAAGGGATTACATTCCTTGAGTGTTACATGTTTGATAGGAATAAGTTTGGAAAAGTGAATTTTTGCAATTAATCAATTAACTCATTATTGATTAACCACTTAATTATTAAGTCATAACACTTGTTAGATTGATGAAATCATAAAATCAACTTAGGAGGTCCGTTGAGTTTATAAATCGGTATCTGTTTTTTTGCCATGAGGAGGTTTGTAATCTATTTCGGGTTTTTCCAAGTCCATCGGGTTTTTACTCTATAGGGTTTTTAGACTTGTCAGGTGTGTATATGATATCGGGTTTCACATATGGTTTGGACAAATAGATATTTTATGTATCATGTAGTTAAAAAAGTCCGCTAAAGAAAGAGTGGTTTGGAGAGGATATTTGGTCTTGGCAAGGTTGAGGAAAGTGTTCGCCAAGAATGCTAATCAAGAATGTTTTTTATCCTCTCGGGTTTGTAGACCATATTGGGTTTTAGATATGGACTGGAGAAATAGATAATTTACATATTACATATGTTGACACTTTTTCTATTTATATCATATATATATATATATGTATAAACAAGTGTTGAGTTGTGACCATTAAAGGTTTTGAAATCATCTCATTTTATTTATAATATAATAATAAGCATTGGAATTTTTTTGATTCGCCCCAGAAATTATCACTTTTGGTGTTTGGAATTTCTGAAATGAATATATGTATTCGTCTTTAACTATTTCTATCTCACTGTTTACTGTATCTGACGATTCAATTTTTCGCAAAACGGTATTCCAAATTTGTCGTCCAATAGAAGAAGTTTGAATTTTTCTACTTGTTTGTAATGGCTCATAGAAAGATTAGTTTTTCTTCAATTGTCCAAGCTAGAAATTTTTCACAAGAACAGTATCTACCTCCTCGAGAAGTCATAGAGAATCATTACCTGGATTTTTCTGATTTTGACAAGAACAACTTCCGTGTGGCATTCACGAAATCAACCTTTTCCGAGGCGAAACTTTAGGAAAGTGTTCACCAATACCACATTCCAAAGCGTTATGCGCTGTCAATCCCAAACAAGTCAACAATAGTGATTCATTATACGAAAAAACCCGAAATTTTTGTCCATAAAATTGGACTGAAATCAGGTTTGAGGTTTCCTATTCATCCTCTAATAGTAGATATATTGAAATTTTGGTCTATTCCACTATGGTAGTTAGCGCCAAATGAAATCAAGATGATAATTGGTTTTATTCTGGTATGCTGTAGGGTTGAAGTTCCTTGTTACCTAGAATTATTTAGGTATTTCTTTTCCATTTACTTCAGTACCCGTACCTAGAGCAGTGGTTTTTTTTAATAAGACAAAAATAGAAATTCTTTAAAAAGTATCCCAAATCTAACAAAGATTGGAAAGACAAGTTTCTGTCAGTCCACTTTAGCACCGAAGCAGCTGAAGCGGAAGTAGCATTCCCAGTTCAGACCCTTATCAATGAAGATCCTACTGTTGATTTCTTTCCTGAAATTTATTTGACGAAGTTGAAGAGTCACCTGGGACAACTGGAACTCAGGGAAAAAGCTTGGAACGAGTCTATTCTGGGATGGGCTGAAGTGAGTTCCTTCACTGAACTGAGTCCCAATCTTATCCTGAGTAAGTTTATTCTGGATTGTACTTCAGAATTTGGTGCTATATTTCTGGATTTTTGATTGTTCAGGATTTAGAATTTAACTATGTAACTTTGATGTCTTGAATTCTTTATGTTGCAGATATTAAGTTGGAAGAGTTTTATAAGAAGGATATCAGTGTTGCTATTCAAGTTTTATCAACTACAACAGCTGCTGTTTGTACTAAGCCTACTGCCTCTCCTCCTGAACAACCAAGGAAAAGGACAAGAGACAATAGAGATCCTACTTCTGAAGCGGAGATGGAGCAAAATCTGGATAAGTCTATTTCTTCTGATGTGCCACTAATTTCTAGAAGAAAAAGAAGTAGATTCATGATTACAAGTGCAAGCTCTCCAATGTCTTCGAAATCATCTGATAGTGAAAGCTCACGATCGATTCTAGATATTCAGCCTCTGAAAATCAGATCGCCTTCAGGAGAACCGGTCCCTTCTGATTGGCATCGGAATGTGATAATTAAAGAAGCTGGCAGTTCAAGACCCAATGAAGAAAATAAAGCCTTACAGCCAAGAAGAAGAAGAAGATGCTGATAAAGATGTAGCAATAGAAACAACAGGTCGAGATCGGGATGGGGATTGTGAAGCAGGAGCATTCAAAGCTACATTTGGCAGTGAATTGGATTCTGAATATTAGGTTTGTGAATATTCGAGAAATGTTGATATGGATGTGCCTGAGAAAGCTGTGGCCAATGAAGGAATTGAAAGCAGAGAATGTAATCAGGATCTTCCAATTACTGTTGTAGTAAGTGATAAAATAGAGGAGAAAAAAGTTGGTGAAGAAGTTTGTATGGGCAAAGAACAAAATGTTGAGGTTCGTAAAGTAATAAAAGAGGTTATAGTTGAAAAAGAAAAGGAGCAAAATGCTTCTCATAGTGCTGAGGAACTCATATCCTTTACTTCGAACTTTGTCAAATTTTGGAAATCGCGGGCACAAACAAGCAGCATCGTGGATGATGTTGCGATTTTTGCCACGTTGGGGAATGAAGGTTTTGCAAGCCTACTTCTTGCTGTCAGTGTCATGGTAAGAAAAATGTCCATAACATAAGTTAATACTTATTGTTTCTTTCAATAATTGATGTAGCTTATTGTGCTTTTTGTAGGCAAATACTTTTTGTACAAGAATGTCTCTTCACTGTCAGCAAGCAGATGTGTCTATGGGAAATTCTGACAAACAAATTGCCGTTTTAAAGAGAGAAAATGAAAAGCTTATGAAAGAGAAACTGGATCTAATGAAGCATATTGAGAACTTGGAGTATGAAAAGCACAATTTAGATGGTCAGGTTTTGAAGTAGAGTCAGCAGATATCAATTTTGGAGAACGAAGTTGCTTTGCTAACTGAAGTTAAAGATTTTGAAACTATGAGAAGTTATAATCTAGAAGAGTCTTTAAAATCTCTCAGGATGCTGAAAAGCAATCTAAAGGCATCTGTGCGAGATCTGGAAAGAGAGAAAGAAGATTGCCAAACTGAAAAGGCTGCTTTTGAGCAAAAACTGAAGGCTCAGTCTGGATTTAATATTGCAATTTTAATAGGGAATGATAGTGCTGAGAAGTTAGAAGCTGACCTGAAGAATCTGTATTCTTCCTTTGCAGTTAAAGAAAATAATTATATCTGCATTACGACAAAGCTGGTTGTTGATGCTCAACAAGCTGAAGAAAAAATAAGCAAGCTTGAAGAGCAAAGTAACAGGATCCTAAAATTGAGAAGCAAAATCAAGAGCAAGAAAGCAGAAATCAAAGCTCTTAAGAAAGAGATTAATTCCCTGAAGGAGAAGATTGATAATGCAGGCCAAGACAGTAACATTTTATGAGAAAAGATTAGAAAACTTTTTTTAGTTCTTTGTAACTTTGAGTTTCGTGTTGAGAAAAAAAACATTTATGAAATGTGACATTTCAATGAAATGAAATGGAATGTGAGTTTAGAATAAAACTGTGGCAAATTAAGAAGTAATTGCAATTAGACAGGTATCAAATTGTCAAGCAAAATGATATAGAGTTGATCTACTTTTTGAAGATTTCCTGAAATATTTTGGATTGAACCTTTATGTTATGCATGTGTAAGACTCATCTCAGTGATGTGTGTTACTTCTAATTTCATGAACTAAGCCTGACAAGAAATTATGTTTGGCAATTTGAATTGCATCTTGAATAGTTATAATTATGTACAAAAAGAAGAGAGTTTATACATCTACGATCGCCTGGCAAGGCTATTTTCAGCTCATAGAGTGTTATTCTTTTGCATAAGTAGTTGGTTCTTCAAGTCTTTGATCTCTGATATTTTAGACTTAACTTTCTTTTCAACCGCGGAATCTTTTAGCTCATTCTCCAATGAAGATATTTTCTCTTCAGCCTTTTGAATATCAGTCATCAATTTGTTGGTAATGGATATGTAATTGGTTTCTTTCACAGCAAAGGAAGAACATAGATACTTTAGTTGAGCTTCTATTTTCTCTGGAGAGTCAGTTTGTGATATGATGTGTAAATTGTGTGAGGAAAGCGACTTGAGTTTTTCTTCTAAAGTCTTTCTAGATTCTTCAAGTAATCCAAGTTGTTGCTCCAATTTGCTAATTTGTCGATCCTGGTTGGCAAAGAGGATTTCATAGCTTTTTCTGATCTGCTGCAGTTCTTCAATGTGGTTGAGGAGATTAGTTTTTTCAGATTCAGTATTCTTTCTCTCTTCATCAAATATAGTTTTTTGTATATTCAAATAGTTAATCTCAGCTTTCAAAGCTTTATTTCAGCATCAATTGTTTTTCTGCTTTTTCCGCATTGGCTAAAGTGTAGAGAAAGTGCTGAATAAACTGATCCAACCTATTTTGACAATCACAGACAAATTTAATAGAAAACAAGATTAAAGAATGCTTCTTCAAAAAGAAAAAACTAAATAAATAAGAATATGAAAATGAGTTTAATGTTATGTACCATGGATTCAAGGGCTAGAATTAGAGTGGAAAATTCATTATCTGAAAAAGAAGCTAAGATAGCAGCATCATCTATCATTCTGCCTTGGTTTGCTCGGCTATTCTAGAAGTTGACAAAATGAGTTGTGAAGGTTAATAATTCCTCAGCAGCGGTACTATTATCATTTGTGGTGGGGGTTACTTCAGGATGACCAAATTTATCAGAGATGTGATTGATATGCTCATTAGGATTTTGCTGTAGACGATTGCCTCTTTCAATAGGCATGTTATTAATATTCAAATGAAGAGCTGTTTGATGAGTTATCTCATTATGCGAAAGTGTCTGGTTTTTCATCTTCAGAGATAAGGGTAGTAGGAAGACAAGGCTCTGCCGAGGTTAGAGTATCATTGACTTTTGGATTCTTTGATGTTACCAATAACTATTTCTGGAACATATGGAGTAGAATATTCTCTGAGGTAGTCCGCATAAGGAAGATGATCATTGTCGTGAGACGTAGTCTTGTTAGAAGCATGAATATTTGTTACTTTCTTAGGATCTGCAGTTTCTTTAGTATGAGGGATCTGTGAAATGTTGGAATCCGGATTGCATGTACTTGGGAGAGGATTTTGTGTTCTAACATCACAATCAGCAGATGTAGTTGTTAAACGGCATGCATTTAAAATTTGGTCCACATCTTAATCAACCAACGGAGGGGATGAATACTCTATATTTGTTGCTCTTGTCTTTTGTCTCCTGAAGAAAGGGATTTCGGATGAACCAGACGAGCCACTCTGTGACTGAACCTCTGGAATGGATAGTATTCTTGTTTCCACAAAGTTCTGAGCATCACTGGCTATATTTTTTCTCTTTCCGTTCTTAGGAGGAGGGAGAGGAGGTTCATTTGTTCTCCCTTCTGAGGTTCCGGCAGAGTTGCTTGTATTGTAAAATTTAGCAAGATCAATATCTGCATACAAAGTACACTGGCACTTAAATCAAGAAGAAAGAATAGCAAAGAAGGAAAAAGTGGATATATACTTACTGTTGAGAAGTCTAAGATTCTTTTCATTTGCAGGACTTATACCTACCCAACCAAGGATCCTTTCATCGAAAGGCTTTTCAGAAAGTTCGAGGAGCCCTAGGTGGGCTTTCAATGCTGCAAGATGATTGTTTGAAACAAACTCTTGGCAGGGTTTTTCATTGAAAGGATGTATTAGAGTCTGAGCTGGGAATAATATCTGCGATTCAGGAACTCCAACCCCGTGATGAACCTTAAAAATTTGTCTTTCCATTCTTTGTTAGAAGTGGGGTATTTCTTGAAGAATTTCTCCCTCTGTCTGAGCATGAAAAATCCACTGCTCTCACTTCACGTAGTAAAAGAGACAGTGAATTAATACCTAAACAATTTCAAATAACATGGTACTCCTGCTCGTGCACAAATCAGGATGAACCCAATGATCATTCTGACCATGTTAGGACTCAGTTGCCATAGTGGGATTGACCAGAATTTTAGGATATCCAGTATTAATGGGTGTAGAGGGAATCGAATACCGGCCTTTAATCCAATTTCCATCATATATAGCTGCAGTCCTCAGACATTATCTATCAGGAATTCAGAACTTGGCGGAATTGACAACTAATAATCTGTCGGGAGGTGACATAAACTAACATATTCGTGCAGTTTTGTGAAGGGAAGGATGGAGTTAGTGAATGCTATATAGAAACCCTCTCTAAGATACTCTTCGAAATCGGTATATTGATTCTCCGTAAGCTCGATGGGAGGAAGATACTCATGTGTTTCAAAATTTTGTATCTTAAGACTGCCGTGAGTTCCACAAATTCTTCATGGTCCCATCTGAGTGAAGGGAATCTAGAAAGAGAAAGGTTTTTGAAGATTATACCAATTAAAGTTATCGGATGGGTAAAAGAAAAGGAAAGTTGAAACACTTCAATATAATTTGATTTTTTCAGTCAACTTGGTGCTTGTATATATATATCAAATGGTTGGATAGGTTGTAAGAAGTATACTGATAAGGAAGAATGTGGATCCCTAAGCGGGAATAAGTTAAATCCCAAACATTGGAAACAGATTCAGAATTTTTGGCCTTTTTTTGGCTGATGCTCGTGTTATGATGATTTTGGCACTGTTGTAGAGGATGACGTGATGGGCATTAATTTTATCACCATTGTTTTTACTGAGGTTAATTTGAATGATATTTATCCATTGGAAAAATCAACCCAATTGAGTTTAGTATATTTATGGTGTGATTGTTTACACTATTTTCCCGCATATTTTCAATCTAGTACCTATATTGTATATATCAATCGAAATTTGTTTTTTGTTCAAAAAAGAAAAAAATTTGATTCATCTCATGTTAAATGGATGTTATAATTTGGGTTAAAGTCAAAATTTTTGTTTTTGAGTTAAGAATGGATTTCAATTTAAACGGGAATTTTAAGGAATTGGATGATACCATGCAAATGGTTGGTGTATGCAATCAGACTCTTTTACCGATAAGGTATTATAAACCAATTGGAGAGATAAATCCAAAAAAAAAAAATGTATGTAATTTAATCTTTTAATCTTAATGTCATATCATCATAGATTTTAATTATCTTAATTTTGTATATTGGATATCGTATATTGCTTCTTCTAGAATTTGATTTAATTTTTGTAATTAATATAATAGGTTGAAATAGATAAACAAAAACAGATATTTTAAATCAAGGTCTTAATGAAGATCAATATCAAAGGTGATGTGAATGTGTAATGAAAAATTAATGGCAGAAGGATATTTTTTAAGAAGGTTTCAAAGATATTAAGATAGAAATAGGTTGTCAAATTGAATTTATTATGTCGCAAGTGTGATGGGTAAAATATTGTCAAGATAATGATTAGATGTTATATAATTTTTTTTTTATTTTTGTTAGGAGACGTGAGCGGCATAAAAGTCGTGATAGACTGTTGTGATGGCGTTGTGCTAGATAAGTAGACTTTGTTGAAAAAGACCTTGATTTGATGTGTGTTTTTGACCATGCAAAAACATCCTTTTATTTATTTATTTATTTTCATCTTGTAAGTAAGCTTTGAAAATTATTTTTAATTTTCTTATGCTGCTTTTATTTTCCACTAAAGAGTGAAAACATGTAGAAAAGTGAGAATATCAAATAATATGATAACAGTGGAATTATTGATATGTTGATGTTGAAAAGGATGAGATGAGTTATTTTTATCTGATACGAGAACTATTGGAAAAGATATGACAACTTGCTTATATATATGGATTAGTTTGACATATATTGCATATGCTATTTATATTCTTGTATATAATATTTATATTAATATTTGAACTGTCGGCAAAAAGCATCGCAAGGACTACGTGTGCAAAATTTCTGTACTTGAACCTTGGTACTGTAGTTGATGGGAAATGTATTTGTCCAGTTTTTTACTTGGTGAATATGTTGAATAAGATATATATGTATATATAATTATAATAATCATAATGACGATCACACTTGGGTGCACATGTATTTGTTGTCCTTCGATATCAAAATTTAATGAGGATGATCAGTTAAATTCTTTGTTGTTTTAAGAAAAGTATTTATGGTTTTTTTTTTTTTTAGATGAAGCTATTGTAACTCTAGGTGTTGGATATACACAAAGAAGAATAAAAAAACATTAAATAAGGCCAATAATATTTTAAAAAAAAAAGAGAAGAAAGAAAGGTAAGAAAAGTATTTTTATATAAAGTGCTAAAAGGAAAAGCTAAAAAGTGGAAGTAAAAGAAATTTATGGAAACAAACAAAATGAACATAAAAGAAGAAAAAGGAGTTTAAATTAATATATAAAAGTGAAAATTAGTTAAAAACAAAAAAAAGGAAAAAAACTGAGAAAAGATTCTTCTAGCTAGGAAAGATGCAAAAATAAAAACATAAATTGGGGAAGAACAGTTCGAGAAGATGGAAGAGTCTGACTAATTGATTTGGTTGGATCCGCTCCCCGGGGTTCGATCGTTAGATATGACGATTATACCAGAGTCTTCATCCCAGGAGTCTTCTACATGCATGTCCAGAAATATGTCGAAAATGATATCCAGCTCTATTTCTTCAAGAATAATTTTTTGTAGATAATCAGGACTTCGAGCTCTCATTATGCGGCTAAGTAGGTGTTTTACTTCATGCTTTAACTGAAGCATATCTACTTCAGACCATTACAACTGCTTTTCCAGCGTTGTTGGAGAAGATGGCAGAGGTGGAGGGCTGTGACTGTTGTTCGTCGGAGAAGGTGGCAGTGGTGCTGATGTGATTCTTGCTTTTGTGAAGAAATCAAACAAACACACAAACCAAACCAAGAAGAAAGAATTTCATCTATGGATTTCATCAATGGTTTATTTTTGGATTAGTTAGAGTGACCAATGAAATGGATTCTCATCAACCACCCTCTTGATTTGGAAGACTAATCAACACCCTAATTCCTTAGTAATTGATTGCC
>JAWZTD010000082.1:6823899-6856273 GCA_035221335.1 Echites panduratus
TTATAAGCTCCTTATTCTCTCTTAAACTTCATCAAAATCTTGAACTTTAATCACATTAAAAGGTTTGCTTGAAACCATTTCATCTTGGAGTGCTCTTCTTTGAAAAATGGCCTCAAAATCAATGAATTCTTTCCTTCCTTGAATGAAGATCATCAATGCTTGTCTTAACTTTGAAGCCAATGATCTTGTGATAGGTCCACTTGGTATTTTTGGACATGGATCTAAATCAAGTTCCTTCGCAGTTGAATCAGATGAGTTCATGAAGAAGAATTCAGTCAACATCATCTTTGAAAACTGAACGTCATTCAACAAATTGTTAAGATCAGAATTTTTTTTAAAAGATACAAATTGTTGGCCAGGAAGATGGATCTGCAATGTATAAACCGAAGGGCTCATTTCATTCATACGGAATCCATACAATCTCCAAAAGGCTTCAGGAGTTGAAATCCATCTACAATCTTCGAATTCTTTAATCTCGTCAATATTAGCAGCATCATCGAGCTCCATAATGCGGAAGCTTACAAGATCATGACCCTTGTATACGTACTTATATAAATATTTTACAAGCTTAATAGTAGAGCAAATCTCTACATTCATATGGCAATCAAAAACAGCCAGTAGGTAAGGATTATAAGGTACAACCCATTGATTATTCAACACAGCATGCAGAACCGAAACTTCTATCCCATCATCTCTTCTACGATAATATGGATAGTTATCGTCAGCATGCTTTGTTTGCTAACAGAAATCCTTAGGATAATTATTTTCGCATTTTTCATTTCTCATACAAGGACAGTTCTTATTCAGATCTCCACAAGGACAGTGCATCATGTGTTTCACAACAAGTGAGTGGAGATAAGGTTCTTCAATAGGATCAGGCAACTCAGTAAATACAATCTCGTCATAAGCTTTTGGATTAAGAGGTTTGGATTGAGATTTCAAAATTAACAACATATGAGCATTAGGAAATCCTCTTTTTTGAAACTCAATTACATACACATAAGTAGCAACTTCACCAAAGATTTTCTTCTTAACAATCTCAGATTTTAGAAGCTCAAACTTTGCCTGAAATACTCTGGCCAAAAGGTTGGGGCAATTCTGTGCTTTTTCTGAGAATTTCAGATTCGACTGAATTTCTTTCCACGCCGAATTACAAGTCATAGTAATAAAAATATCAGGCTTTCCATACTTTTGAACCAATTCCATTGCATCTAAGTACCTACGACGCATGTGTCTTGGACCACCCAAGGAAGCTGGCAATATGACTCGGCGTCCAATCTTGTCTCCTTCTACCTGGCCAGTAGAAACACAATCCAATATTCCCTGCAACATTTCTCTTCGAATGTCGTTCTGTTTCCTTCTATGGAAGTCTACTCTGGCAGTTTCGACTTTTATGTACATATCAACTGCATATTGCTGCAATAATCTCAGACTTTGCAGCAACATAGACTCATCCTGTCTTCTCATCTGCAATTTATAACAATAATACTCTCTGGCTGTGACATTGTTTTTATGCTTCTTTCTATGTTCAATAGCTGTTCAAATAGACATATCAGAAGAACCAACATTAAAAAATAAAGATGATCATTGTTGCTGAAGAAAGAAAAAGTATCGAACATCAAACAAAACACAACAAGCAGACTTACCCCTTTCTTCCAGCAATATAACTTCGGCTGAAGTATTTGCCTAGGTTATATCAATCAAAGGTTCATCGTCACACATATCAACACGCTTTCTCTTCTTACCATTCCCCATTTTGTGAATATTAGCATTCCATCCAAGCTCTCCCGAAGGGAACAAAAGAGGATACTGTAAAGAATCATAGCATGCATAATAATGTTGAATCTTATGGCTCCTGTTCAAATGGCTATAGACCTGGATGTAGGATGTAGGGACTTTTTTTGGCTTCATCGTTTTCAGATTCAGTAAATATAGCAGCTACCTGAGACACGGAAGGCAAGTTATAGACTCTTTGGTCTAAATCAGGATAGCAATTAAGCACAATATTAATGGATTCCAAATCCGAAACATCACGGAGATCCTTAAAGAATCTGGTATAAGGATTATCAAAAAGGATGCACATCAGATGCTTCACAGTATTCTCGAGTAACTTTGTTGAAGAACCACCTCTGCGTGCAAGTTATTCTTTTGTGTCAAAAAAGTATAATTGAATCCCCTTCGGTTTATCATTTGCATGAAGCAAACCGTACAAAAAGTGATAGACTTGGCCTTGCACACGAAAAGTGTACACACCAATGCTATTCTGTGTCAATTCACGATCATATTTTGCACCAAGAGAAGTAAAAGCGAAACTGTTATTTTAAGTTCGGATGTTTCTTCGGAAATGATCACTCTCCTCGTCAGCATCAATAAAATATCTCTTAAGAGAATAAGACATTGGCGAAGAAGAAAGCGACACTTGTCCCCCTGAGCAGCAAAAGTTTGGAGGCTCTAAATGGAACCGCAGAGCCTCAAAATTCACAATCTACAGCTTCAGGAAGGACCAATGCTTCCGCTGGGACTTTCGGAACTCTATGAGAAGAAGAAGCTGAAGGCCTACGAGATACGCTCCTGGCAGGTAAACAAGTAGCTGAATCACTACTTTGACGTGAAGCAACAAGTAATTGATCAAGCCCTGATTCATCACTGAGGAATATTCTCCTTTTAGCTCAAACTTCCCTCTTGCAACGAAAGACCTCAACCCTTTTCTCAGGAGCCATTTGAGCATAATGCTGACGACGCCTTGCATTTTTATCCATTTCACAATTAAAACTTTATATAATATGCATAGAGCAAAACATCAAACATTCGAGAAGAACTTTCAACAACAAAACTTCCCAGATATAAAATAAAATGATTTAATTTAGTATACAAATAGAGAGAATAAATAACTAAAAGAAGTGAAAAAAAAAAAGAATAAACAACAATATCCTTCCCATTCTTGTCTCCAGGAAATGGCATCTCCTTTCCCGTCACCATTCTTTTGTTTCCTCCATCTTTTATTTGCTTTTGTATTAATATTTTCAAATATAGATGTAATCCTTTATTACATTTCTTCTCTTGTTCTTTCGGTAGGCAGAAGAAAAGAATTTTTGTGAAAAAAATATAATTTTCATATTTGGCTTTTTCATGGTTTTCTCGGAAGTGAAAAGGAGCACCTCCTAAATATATATATATATATATATAATAAATGAATATATATCATAAATTTGACAGGAAATCTTTCATTTTATCTCTTTTTTTTTTTTTTTTTGGATGCTATCCTTCCTTTATTATGGGAAGGAGTAGAATACAATTTCCCCTTCGGGAAGTAGACCAGTAGAAAAATCCTGAACAGATAAGGCTAATTCCCGAAAGGACATCTTTAATCTTTTTTTACTGGATTTTTTTTTCTTCTTCTTTTCTTTGTACCTGTCTTTATTTTCTCATCCTGCTTTTCTATTCTTTCCCAGAAGAAACAATAAACATGAATAGTTCTATCAGGTTTCTCTGACCTTATCCTTTTTTATTTTGTTTTTTTCTCCTTCCTAAACTTATAAAAAGATTCTGTTGTTATTATATTATTATTATTATCATAATGGATGAAAAAGAAGAGCAAGACTCAAGCAAAACATTTCCCGAAAATTCGTTCGGGTAAATGTTTTGTCCAAGTACAACAGTAATAATTCCTGGACAATAAAGTCTTTCGGGAGAGCATTTCCCAAAGAAGGGAAAAATTTTTTTCCTTTTGTTTTGGAATGAATAATTTTTTGATGGTTAAATTCTTATTGGAGAGCATCCAAGGAAAGCAGAAGCTTCCTCAGGAAATGTATTTTGTCAAAGTACGACAACAACAATTCTTAAACATTAAATTAACTCGTGCAATGCAACCTTCTCTGGTGCAATGTATTATTATTATTATTATTATTATTATTATTATTATTATTATTATTATTATTATTCCCTAACCATAAATTCTTCCTAAAGAGTATTTCCCGAAGATTGGATTATTTTTTATCATAATAGATGAAGAAGAAGAGGAAGAATGGAGGAAAACTTTTCCCGAAAGCTTGATCGGGAAATGTTTTTATGGCAAAGTACAACAGCAATAATTCCTTAACCATAAATTCTTTCTGGAGAGCATTTCCCGAAGCAGAAGAGGAAGAAAAATAGTAAACATAAGGAAGCAAACCGAAGCCCAAGAACATGCATTTTTTTTTATTCCATCAGTAAAAAAAATTACATATTTTACCTCTTCTTTTTACTCCAAAATACTTGATTTTTTCTTTTACTCTGTAGGGACAGACAAAAAAGAAGATTGTCAAAACATCTTATCTGATTTTTTCCCCTCACTATGTAGGAACACACAGAAAAGAAGGTCGTGACAACAACAAAGTAAAAAAAAATTTTAAAAAAAAGATAAAAACGGTCAAAACAACAAAATAAATAAAGATAAAGCAGAGAGGAATGAAGGAAGGAAAACCAACCTGGATAGAAAAAAAAAATAATGAATGAATGAAGAATGCAATGCACTTCTAAACGAGTAACCACTCTATTCTCTTCTTTTATATATATATATATATATATATATATATATAAGAAAAGTGAAAGTGAACATAACATATATATAGAAGTGCAAAAAATCATTGTTTATCCTCCTTCAAGAACATTGAGAGACGCATAAGAGATGTAAAAAAAAAAAAGAAGAAAATAAAAACAAACAAAATTTATGCAGAGAAACTGTAGCTGCAGCAGATGATGTGACCTGCCATAATAAATAAAATATATAATAATAATAATAATAATATAATATATTAAAAAAAAAAGGAAATTCAAGCGAGCTACACTTGCGAGGACGACGTCCATTACAGTATTCCTTAGCCAATTTATATAAAGTGTATAAAAAAAATCATTTCTTTTGTAAAATATTAACGAACTTTATATAAAATATTAATAATCCAAAATAAAAAATGAAGGATATTCACGTTTAAGAGAGTAGTATATTTTTAATTTTATTTTGAGATAGGACCAATAATTATTATTATTATTTAGGCATCTCTTTAATTTTTATTTTGCCTAGTCGTTCTTAAGAATAACAAATGGTGCAAATCCTATTTTTAAGTTGTGTTTTTTTAATGTGAAAATGATTATAATAACCTTTTATAAAAAAATTTTAAAAAAAGTTTAACAGAAATTGATAAACACACAAACCCTTCTGTAGGATTTCGACCATAAGTGGACGATTGGAGTGAAACAAAGTCAGCCGTAAGTGGCTGATCATATTGAGAAATTTCAGCCAGCAATGGGAGACTAGAATGAAGGAAAGTCGACTACTTTTGGCAGAAATTTCTCAATATGGTCGGTCACTTACGGTCGACTTTAATTCATTCCATTCGGAAACTTCTAGCTGAAATTTCTCAAGATAGTCGGCAACTTATGACAGACTTAGCTTCACTCCAGTTAGCCACTCATGGACGAACTTTTGACGTCCAGTGTAATTATCTAGCCAACTTTACTGAATTTTGACATGTTTGTTCAAGACATGTTTGGGTTTATGAAGGTAATAAAATTTGACTTATAATTGCAGCAAATTTAGTAATAGTAATTCTTACTTTATAACAATGTTGCTCTTTGGATAATAAACATACAAGTATAAAGCATATGCTTTACTAAAACCTAGGGGTATTCAAAACCGATTAGAGCTAATCAAATCAAACTTTTTTATCTGTATGATGTTGTAACTATGTATTATTACATTTAATAGCATTTTGACTTATCACTGTGTTAACATTTTTCAATCATGAAAAAATAGTTAGCATTTTGTTACAGTTAGTCTTTTCAGTGTGTTTTATCCTCCCCTTTTATTTCCAATCTTATATACCTGCTTACAAGTACATATATACAAGTATAAAGCTTATGCATTACCAAAACATATTACCTTCACTAGTGAAACCTATAAATCCATTACAGTAAGTCAGAATACAACACATTTAGTTACTACACATTACTACACACATGTATAATACAGTTGTGTAAAACACACACTTATCATACATTACAACATACTACAAATATCAACTGATATATAACAGAAACTAAGTCACATTACAACACATGGAAAAGATACAAGTACATATAACTAGTAGCGGGGTCGTCGATGGTAAACTTGATAGATATCAGGGGCAGGGTCATCATCTGGAATTACATGATCTGGGTCGAAAACGTGACTCGATGATCCAGTAATGTCCCGAAGTTGCTCAATGTAATAAGATGAAGATTGTGGCATGTGATATTGTGGTATGGCCTCAATCTCTCTACCAAGGCAGAGAAACCTCATCCAATGTTGTAAATCATCCGTCGTCAGCGCATAAGATGTCTTACAATCAAACTGCAAAAAGAGATCATCATCCTTAATTCTGTAAAACCCAAACGTAATCTATCAAGTAAATTCATGTTTCACTTCACAAAACAAGAAGATTTACCATTAAAGACAACAAAACAAGAAGATGTTCTTTCAATTTCATACATGCATAGTATTATTAACTATTTTATCAAATTCTAACAATTAATACATGAATGTATAGATATATAGTATTCTGTCAAGTTTCACTATACGAAATATGAAAATTTACCATGAAATTCAACAAAGAGGATTAAGTATTAACTAAGATTCATCAAAGTCAAGAAAAAATTGAGTTTGGAAAAGAGGATTATTGATGAATTTAAATCCATCATAGTCTCTTAATACTAGAATAGTTATTTGATGATTTCAACAAACTATCAAATTTGTTCTTTCTATGTTCAAAACAACTTAAAGGCACTAACATAACACACAACAAAATAATCAAGGCACATAAAATTAAAAATTAAATGAATTAATATTTCTTGGCAACAAAATTTCTCATGGCAAATTTCTCATCACAACAAAATAATCAAATCAACATTCATTTCTCATAGCCCATCAATTACTCAAAGTTCATTTCAAAATTCATCCCATATTTCATTTCAATCCTAACATTGCAAATTTTAAAGGTTGCAATCATATACAAATTAGTTCGCATTGCATTGCATATTCATAGTTGCATTGCAGCCAAAATCCTCTCCAATGCAAATCAAACATCATTTAAAAGTTACCTAATCTCAGTCAATTCAACATTCTTAATAGTAATACTACCCACTCCAATCCATTCACTACACCTACTTCTGCAAATTAATCAAACCCTATCCATATACATTAATGGAATTTACTTTTAAAAATGTCCAAATCCAATCCATTAAATAGACTTCATTTGTGAAAAATTAATCCAACCCAAAAATGGCTTATATAACAGCATTAAAAAAAACTTAATGATTTTTTTTTCTAGGCATCACTTTGGCAAATATAATTGACAGTTGGAGGCGTGGGCTGGCCTTCAAGCTAGACAGCCAACACTGCAGGTTGTGGAGGGCAGGAGGTGGCCGGCCGACTCTTCTCCTCTGGTGTCGGCAGTGGTGCGCCAGCAACTTAGGGGGAACGTTGGGGAAGATAGAAGAGAATGGGAAGAGGGGGGTTTGTTTGGATAGAAATTTTCCTTATAGATATATATATATATATTTGTGTAGTGTGTAAATAACATATGAAAGAGGTTGTATAGAAATCATGGGTAAAATTGAAGAATTGGGGTTGTTTGTAAATAAAAATGGGATGTTTGTTAACGAGGGGATGTGTGTAAATTGGTTTTTTGTGTTTAAATATCAGCTATCTTGAATGAATATACCAATTTTTCAGAGAAGTTCAAAGAGCATCCAAGTTACTTTAGGTGAAAATACCCCTCGACCCCTGAGCATCCATTCATTCTCATTCAAGGATGTTAAAGATATCATGGATTTTGTTATTATTTTGTAAACAATATTTTTTCATTATTTAGGGTAGTTGTTATTTCTTGATTCACTTTGTTGTAACTTATAGTAGATCTTTAGGAGATAAGGTAGGAAGTAATGTGTATATATTGACTATACATTGGAATGAGAAAGACAGGAGAATTAATTATTCACAAGAACACACTTATTCTCTACAATTTTTCATAGTATCAGAGCCATGGCCATATTATCAATTAAATCATGACCGATGATAATGTGAATGTAAACAAAACTTCACAAAGGAAAACAATTTCCCCATACGACGTCACATCAATTGATAATCCTGGTCTCTTAATTACTCAGGTGCAGTTGAAGGGGAGAATTATGACGAATGGGCAAGATCACTTAGAACGGCTCTGAGAGCCCGCAAGAAGTTTGGCTTTATTGATAGAATGATCAAGCGTCCTAAAGAGAAATCTCATGATATTGAGGACTGGTGGACAATCAACACATTGTTGGTGTCTTGGATCGAAAATACAATTGAACCAAAGCTATGCTCCACTATCTCACATGTAGAAGTAGCACGAGATCTCTAGAATGATCTAAAAGGATGGATTTTCAGTGATTAATGGACCTCTAATTCAGCAACTCAAGTCAAATCTGACAGAATGGAAGTAAAACGAATGACCATAGCCAATTAATATGGTAAACTGAAGCAACTATAGGATGAGCTTGCTAATTTTGAACAATTATGGACATGAAAATATAGAAAATGCATGTGTGAACTAGAACACTCTTTGGAGAAGAAACGAGAGGAAGAAAAAGTGCATCAATTCCTTATGGGATTGGAAGAGACAGTTTATGGAACTGAAAAATCTAATATATTGGCACAAGACCATTTTATTAACTTGAATAAAGTTTACTCTATTCTTATTCATAAGGATCGAATGAAGACCATTGCTCAAAGCAAAGATTATAGGGCTGAGGTCATTTCTTTTGTAGCTAAAACTTGAAATGATGGAAAGGATAAATCCATGGTTTGCTCCAATTGCAAGTGCATATGACATGACTTTGATAGCTGCTTCTCGTTAATTGGCTATCCAGAATGGTGGGGAGATAGACCTCGATTAGGATGAGAGGACGAGGTTAGACAATGCCTTAGTAAAACACAAGCCTCGGCCTAGGTCATGCTATAGTAAGAGCTAATGCAGTGCAGGAAAATAGATTAAGTTCTGCCTCTATATCTATGACAAAGAGACAATCCAACACTGCCTGGACTTAGTTCAGAATAGTGGCAAACTCTTCTACAAATACAGACTGACCAGAAACCTATTCTGATCAAGAAGATGACGAATAAGAACGTGCCTTGGATTATTGACACTGGAGCCTCCAATCATATGATAGGTAGTTTGGAAGGTTTATGTGAATTGCGAGATATTTCTGCTAGTCCAGTTGGATTGCCAGATGGAAGTAATGAAAAGGTAATAAAGAAAGGAACAATATTTCTTGAAGTGATCCTTGGATTGAAGTTTCTCATATCAATATCCTAACAATTAGATCAATTCAAAATGAAACAAGTTCCCAAGAGTGCATCAAGTGATTCAAGTTTAGTGTTATAGATTGACCTAAATTATGATTAACCTTAACCAATATATAAGTTTTGGAAGACCTTCAACATGCTAAACCAAAGTGATTGAATGCTCTAAAAATAGTCCACATAGAGTTAAAATAAATAAATAAAACTCAAGAACCCTAGATAGCTCATGTAGAAACTTTCACAAAAAGATGAATTTGATCTGCCAAGTTTTGCTCTCAAAGGAGAATTGTGTTTGTAATTGATTCAAAGATGTCTTTGGAATACAAATTGAAGACTATTTTTACTGTTCACTCAAATCAGACCTAAAATTATGAATTTTGGAGTTAATAACACAAAAAAAAATTGAAAAACCCATGGAAATCGCTATTGCCTGGTGAGGATCCGACGCCGATTCACTTTGGAAGGGTGTGTCCGGTGCCATCGAAGGCCGGACAAGAGCCTAATTGCTACTGGAAGGAGGCTGAAATTTGCCGGATGGAGCTTCTTCTCCATGTTTTCTTCACTCTTTTGGTTCCATTTCGTCATGCTTTCTTGTTGTTTTGAACTTGACTCTTCTTTGGTGCATTCATGGCATGGAATATAGCTTTCTAAACCTTTTATTGTCAACATTTTCCAAGGCTTCATTTCTTCATTGCATCCATCAAGCTTAACTTCCTTGCAAATGGCCTCAAAGTTAAGTTGATCTTCTTTGTTTTGTAAGAATGTGATGAAAGCATCCTTCATCTTTGAATCCCTTGTCCTTGTTATTGGTCCAAGATGTATTGAGGGAGCTTGGTCTCCATCATTCCCCCTATCTTAGAAAGGATTCGTCCTCGAATCGACTTCATCTACATCAAAAGAAACAGGATTACTTATATTGTAAGTAGAACTCACATCATACTTACCTTGTAAGGCAACTTTGTAGGCTTTATCGTTGATGCTCTTAATGATTAATTTGCACTCCATTAATTTTTCTTCACTTTTCTTGTATTTGTTGTCACATGGGATGAACTCTACCCCTTTTGGATTGCCTTTGCCAAATTTGATTTGGCATTTCAAGTGCTTCAATGGCTCTTCATAACCCTTCAAAAGAGAACAATCATCACTAGACAAAGATATGTGAGTATCAAGAGAATTAGAATGTAAAGAATATTTAGACATAAGTAAGACTAGAGGCCTTAATTTCAAACATATACTCTCATTTTCTTTCTTCTCTTTCTCTTTTTCTTTCAAGTTCACTTTTACATTTTGCTCTCCTTTTGTTTTGTCACTCCCTGTTTCTTTCTTCTCCTTTTCTTTTCTTTTCAAATTAATACAATTTTATATTTTTCTCAGCAGTATTTTGGTCTATGAGCTTTTCATGTATCCTCAAGGCATCCAAATTGAACTTTCTACCATCCATCTCAAGAGTATACTTGTTTTTGTACCCATCAAACAACACCCTTCTATCGTATTGCCATGGTCTTCCAAGAATTAGGTGTGTAGCTTGCATTGGTACTACATCACAATGTACCTTATCATTGTAGTTTCCAATAGAGAAAGAAATTCTTACTTCCTTCTCAACCTTGACCTCTCCACTACCATTCAGCCATTGTAGCTTATATGGTTTAGAATGATCAACACAAGGTAGCCCCAATCTTTCAACCACATATTTGCTTGCTACATTGACACAATTTCAGCTATCCACAATCATGCTACAAATATTCCCACTAATTATACACCTTGTGTGAAATAGGTTTTCTTTGGGTTCATTTTCCTCTTCTTCTTGCTTAGTATAAGTAGTAAGCTCCCTTCTCACCAAAATGTTCAAATGACCTTCTTCAACATTTCTTGGCTCTCCATCTTCACTATCAACTTCATTGTCATTTTGTGCCTCTAAAACCTTCATCTTCCCATTCACTAGAGGATTCCACAAAGCCTCTAATGGTATAGATATTTCTCTTGTTAGGACATTGATTGGCATAATGTCCATATCCTTGGCATTTGAGGTATTTGACATCGCTTGCTTTGGAAGGTTGTAGTTGACCATTACCTTTGTCATCTTGAGGAGCCTTGTTGTCTTGAAACTTAGCCTTGTGAACCTCCTCTTTAGCTTGGAATTTTGTTCCCCTTTTCTCTTCCTTTGGCCAACTACTTGAATCTTTTGTTGTTGAAGTTATGTAGCTAGATGAGCTATAAGACTTTCCAAAAGAACTCCTCATACTCTTCAATTGCTTCTCAATCTTCATCAACATATTCACCAATTCTTATAGCAAAAGGTAGTGATGAATTTCAACTTTATTTGTTATGTCTCTATTCAATCCACAAAGAAATCTAGCCATTGTAGCCTTTTCATCCTCCACAATGTTCACTCTTATCATGGCTACTTCCATTTCTTTATAATAATCATCAACACTTTTAGTGCTCTGGGACAAAGTTTGAAGCCTTTGATAGAGTTCTCTTTGGTAGTAAGCTGGCACAAATCTCTTCCTCATGACATTTTTAAGATCATTCCAAGTAGCAATGGGTCTTTCATTAGCTCTCCTCTTGGAGATCATCAATTGGTCCCACCATGGCAAGGCATAATCTATAAATTCCACAATGGCAAGCTTTACTTTCTTGGCCTTCGAGTATTCATAACAATCAAACACATGTCCAACTTTACTCTCCCAAACAAGATAAGCTTCTGGGTCATGAGCTCTTTTGAATGGTGGTATGGTCAACTTGATTGATCCCAAACTCACATCTCTTCCCCTATGTTCTCTTGGCTCTTCTTCACCTTGTTCCTAATCTTCTTCATTAGCAACCTCTTCCAATTGGTCTTAAATCATTCTTCCTCTATGTGGTGCTCTTTGAATCTGTCCTCCCCTTCCTCTTCCCCTTGGTGGCTGCTGATTTCTCACTTGTTGAGGGGGAGTGGTTTCAAAAGTGTGTACTGTTTCTTCAACTCCATCAATTCTTGCACTAATGTCCCTTCTCATGTCCATCATGTTGTTAGAGAGTTCTCTCAATATTTGCTCCATCTTCTCAATAAAATAAGCAACACTATTCTTGTCCTCTCCCATAATAGAGGCATGAGATGAAGTAGAAACTCCCTTTGACATGTTTCTCCTACACAAAACAATAAATAAGGAAAATAGGGACAATGTATATCCTCACTTGTCACTCATGTTTACACTCTTAATTGGCTTTTACTCATTTTGTTGATCTCACCCCTTCTATCCTCTTTCCTCTTTTGAACTTTCTTATGTTCTTAATTGACTCTAGTGAGGCTATGTGATGTGATTCTTGCTTTTGTGAAGAAATTAAACAAACACACAAACTACACCAAGAAGAAAGGATTTCATCTATGGTTTATTTTTGGATTAGTTAGAGTGACAAATGAAAAGGATTCTCATCAACCACCCTCTTGATTTGGAAATCTAATCAACACCCTAATCCCTTAGTAATTGATTGCCTGAGTGTAAATTCTCTAAAAACCCTAGAAGAGTCTTGGAAGAATCTCACATAAAAGACCTAAGTCTTGTTCTAACACACAAATGTGTAGAGAAATGTTTTCGATTACCAAGGTGTTCCATTTTCTTACAAGAAAGAGGCTATTTATACTGTTTTGGCTAGCTAAAACCCTAATAAAAATGTTCAGCCATTTAATTGCACAAAAGAGCCCTTAAATATGCAAGAATTAAAATAACAACAAATGTACAAAACGAAAAGCACTGTAGCAACTTGGCTATTGTAGCAATTCGGTCACTATAGATCCCTTATCATTTTGGATGCTTTCTTAGCTGGGAATGTAGCTTACAATCCCCTCAATTGTTGATACATTCCATAACTTCTTGATCACACATTCATCATCCAATTTTGTTACTTCAAAAATGACTTCAAAGTCAAGTTGTTCTTCCTTCTCTTGGAGATATATAACTAAAGATTTCCTCATCTTTGTTGCTCATGCCCTTGTGATCGGTCCATAAGGTATTGATGGTGCTAGGTCTCCATCACTATGCAATCACCCAAGTAAATTAAGTATGCTAAAGTGTCCACAAAAACTCAATCAACTAGTCAAAGCAACCAATAACAGGAATCAAAGAGTTTAGAAAGCCAAAGATAAGGTCAATCAATCAAAGCTTTTGATCAAATATTCAGGAATCAAAGAATTAGATGAAAGGAATTTTAACATACACCTTGAAGTCAAAGAGTTTGTGATAAAAAAAATTTCTCTACAATATCAATTCAACATGTCGAAATCATAGGAGCTCAATTTTGCTTCAAACAATGTCAAAACAATTTCAATTTAAATTACATATCTTCTTCAAACATTCAATTGATCAAATCATACAAGATCTCAATTCAATTTCGACAATTTATTCACCAATTCTTGAATTCTTTTTTGTTAGGATTCATGAACACAAAGCAGCAAAAAATCAAAAATTTTTCACAATCCCTATCCAGGGTCCATGTACATTATGTAAAACCGAATGATGAGAAGAATATACCTTTTCTATTTCGGTAAACAGAAATAGCAAATTCTTTGAACCAAAACGCTGCCAAACACGAACATCCTCTACCGGTATCCACACAAAAAGATCTAACGAGCTGAAGTCGGTCTGCTAGAACCTTAAGCTTTCTAAATTAGGTATTCAGAAGCATGAGAATTTGGTGGATGAAATTTAGAGAGAGGAGAAGAAATAGGTGGCTAGAGTTTTCTTCCTATCAAAATAGGTTGTGTGTTAAGAAGCACTAGCTACTTTTTTCTTTTCTATATATATTTAAGAGGGAAGAATGGAGGTGTGGCTTAGGTTTCTTTCTTTATATCAAATAGGAGGAAAACCCAAACCCTAGCTTCTCTTCCCTTTTTATATTTATATTACAAATTTTCTACAATTAGGAAATGCAATTACAACAGAAAATAATTCAGAAATAATTGATCTCATCAAAACGTGATTTTAATTTCCTTTTAAAATCCTATAGAAAGAAAATCCGCCAATTCAATTGAAGTCATAATTTAATATAAATTAAAAAACTTGTGATTACTTGCTTTAGTGTGTGGCCCTATAGGTTTATTTAACATTAGCAGCGGGCCTAAACCCACAAGTCACAAGTGGCCTCTACCAAGACATTATGATGACTCAAGTTAAATAAAATCATTAGTTCAATTTTAACCTATTTTAAAGTCCAATATTAAGTCCTTTTGTCACACAATATAAAGATTAAGCATAAGTCATCCTTATATAACTTAATCATTCGTTTCCTAATCCCTCATTAAACTGTCTACACAAATGATACTAATAAATCTTTATTAGTTCATTCGAGCATGACCATGATTTTCTCAATTTAAATCATCAAATGGGCCCAAGGATTTTTCACTCGAAATGAGTGGGACAAATCCTATCTTTTTCATTCACATTTCTCTTTATGATTCATACTATGTCCAACTAAAGCCTATATCCTTATCTGGTTAAAGATAAATTAGACTGGGTCAAGACATAAAATTCCTCACATAGAAATCCATGATGCAATCAGGTCGAGGGACTTAAATATGACTATAAAGATGAGAATTACTTATGACATAATCCACGTAATAACTCTCATTATGGGTCATGTCCAATACATCGTTCTCTAACATTTATCTATGTTCTGGCTTGAATATCCCAAATTCATGATCAGTAAAACATGATCATCAGTCAGATTACATACTATTCTTAATTTATTATTGTTCCAACAATAATAATTGAATATTGACTATTTAGAATAATATATCTATTGCCAAAACGGTTTTACTATTAAGTCATAATACTTAATGATCAAAAAGCAGATAGTATTATTCATGGAAATAATAAATATAATAAAATTAATCTCATAAATATAACATGTAAACGTATAAATACAAATTATGTCATTGTCCTAGTACATAATACTATCACTTTTTCTCTTTTTTTTTTCTTTCAGAATTTTCAATGCTTTGTTTTTGTTTTCTTCTTTTGATCTTTCTTTCTTTCCTTTTTTTTTTTTTTTTTGTAATTTTACTTTTGTAGAGAGATAGAAGAAGTAACACCAACACTCAACACAATTGAATCAGCCCATGTTTTTGGCCCTTAGACTATATCCACACAACAATTGATCACAAAAAGGAGGAAGACAGATTTAAAGGAACAAAACACAAAAAATCATAAGAACCTAAGCTCTGATACCAAAATGATGTGATCGTTGTATTGAAGTTTCTTATATCAATGGCCCAACCCTTAGATCAATTCAAAATGAAACAAGTTCCCAAGGGTTCATCAAGTGATTCAAGTGTTACAGATTGACCTACATTATGATTAACCTTAAACAATCTGTAAGTTTTGAAAGACCTTCAACACCTTAAACAAAAGTAATTGAATGCCCTAAAAGCAATCTCTCAAGAACCCTAGATAGTTCATATAGAAACTCTAAAAAAAGATCAATTTGATCTTTCAAGTTTTGCTATCAAAGGAGAATTGTGTTTGTAATTGATTCAAAGATGTCTTTGGAATACAAATTGAAGAGTATTTATTGTGTTCACTTAAATCAGACCTAAAATTATGAATTAGGGTGTTAATGACATAAAACACCTTTTATAATAACAAAAACGACAAGAAAAACCATGAAAAAGGCAAAGGAAATCGCTTCTTCGCAGTGAGGATCATGTGCCGACTGGCTTTGATCAGGCGTTGGATGGACTTGTTGAGTGGGTGTCCGATGCCAGCTTGAAGGCCGAACAAGAGCCAGATTGCTACTGGAAGGTGGCTGAAATTTAATAGAAGTTGTCCAGCATCGACTGGTCCTTGATGGGTGCCAGATGGAGCTTCTTCTACATATTTTCTTCACTCTTTTGGTTCCATTCATCATGCTTTCTTGTTGTTTTGAACTTCCCTTTTCTTTGGTGCATTCATGGCATGGAATGGAGCTTTCTAAACCTGTCACTGTGGTCTTATTTCAAGTCTTCATTTCTTCCTTTCATCCATCAAGCTTAACTTCCTTGAAATGGCCTCAAAGTTAAGTTGATCTTCTTTTTTTTATAAGAATGTGATGAAAGCTTCATTCATCTTTGAATCCCTTGTCCTTGTTATTGTTCAATGATGTATTGAGGGAGCTTTGGTCTCCATCATTTCTTGACACAAATTTTGTTCTAAAAAATGTTTTATATGTACCTGGTTTAGCATGTAGTCTAATATCTGTGATACAATAAGTTGATCAATTTGATTGGACATTTCACTAACAAATTATGTGCTATATAGGACCACAATTAAATAATGTTGATTGGTGTGAGTAAATGCCATGATGGACTCTATTATTTTTACAGCATATCTTGCATAAAGTCCATGAAGGTGGAAGGTGGAGTATCTATTGATCTTTGGCACAAACGACCGGGTCATCCATCTTTGAAGGCAATCAAGTTAGTTCTGTGTATAAAGTCACAAACAATTAATTCTGGTTTGAATAAAGTTTGTGATGCGTGTCATAGGGCAAATCAAACTAGAGACAAATGTCCTGTTAGTACTCATAGAGCCTCAAATATTTTAGAATGGATTCATTGTGATTTGTGGGGTCCTTATCGAACATTTTCCTCCTGTGGCGCTTCATTTTTTTTTACTATTGTTGATAATTATTCTCTAGCTAAATGGATATAATTGCTTCTTTATAAAATAGAAGTGTCTCATACAATGAAAATGTTCTTTTCTATAGTTGAGCGTTAGTTTAGTCAACAAGTAAAATTCATCAAAAGTGACAATGGTATAGAGTTTACTTGTATGTAACGATATTTTTTAGATGATGGGATTTTGTCTGAATCATCATGTATAGGAACATCTCAAAAAATAGGTGGGTTGAAAGAAAATACAGACATATATGAAATGTTACTTGGGCATTGTGATTTCAAGGTTGTATGTCCATTAAAATTTAGTGTGAGTATGTCTTAACTGCTGGATTTTTGATAAATCAAACCCTTCTTTGGTTCTTAAAACTCCTTATAATGTTCTGTATGGTAAGGATCCTGCTTACACACATTTATAGATTTTTTTTGGCTTCTTGTGTTATGCTCACATACAAGGGAAGGGAGACAAATTTGCTAGCATAAGTCACAAATGTGTGTTCGTTAAGTATCTGTATGGAAAGAAAGGATGGAAGTTGTATGATTTGGAGAAAATGAATTTCTTGTTTCCCGAGATTTACTTTTCTCGGAAACAGAATTTCCTTTTACATCAATCGATGACAACTCAGGCGCACTGTTGATACCATAGACATAGACTTTGAAAATTATGTGAATGTGGTTGTATGGGGCATATTACAGGATCTGATGTCTCTCCCCCAAGGTGGTTCAAATATGGGCAATGTAGCTCTTGATATCTTGCCTGATCTCCGTGATGATTCAAACGAGGGAATTGTGGACCTCAGACTTATACGTAACCTTGTGAGTTCTTCATGAGAGCTTCAAGTTACTGGTGAGTCGACTTTTTTCCCTCATGATAGCAAGATCCAATTAGGTCGAGGTCATAGACAAAAAGAGAAGTATGTTCGTTTGAAAGAGTGTGTAACTTATACAATCTGGAAATTGAGTCCATCGGCCCCAATCACCTACACCACAACAATCTTCAAGTACTCCATATCCTATAGCACAACATGTGAAGTGTAATAATTTTTCAAAATGAAATCAAGCTTTTCTCATAACCATAACTACAGAATATGAGTCAGTGCACTATTTTGAGGCTATCAAATATGGCAATTGGCAGGAGGTAGTGGGACATGAAATCGACGCTCTTGAGAATAATGAAACCTGGGTGATCAAGGATCTACCCGTTGGTAAAAAGCACTTGGTTGCAAATGGGCGTACAAGATCAAGTATCACTCCGACGGTCTCTTGAGCCCTATAAAGCTCGCTTAGTGATTCTTGGCAATCATCAAGTCGAAGGAGTAGACTACACTAAGACTTTTGCTCTTGTTGCCAAGATGGTTACTGTTAAAGTGTTTTTGGTTGTGGCAGCTACAAAGAATTAGGAGGTGCATCAGATGGATGTACATAATGCTTTCTTACATGGCAATGTCGATAAGGAGGTGTGTATGAAACTACCTAATCAATTTTAGACCTCTCATCGGGGAAAGGTATGTTTTTATGGAATTCTCTGTATGGGCTGAAACAAGAACCACGGTGTTGGTTTGCTAAACTATCAACTCACTGATAAATTATGGGTTTCAGCAGTCTTATTTGGATTACTTTTTGTTTACTCTACAAAAAGGATCAACTTGCCTTAATGTCCTTATTTATGTTGATGATTTGATTATTTTTGGAAACAATCCTATTGACATTCAAACGTTCAAAACTTATCTCAGAACGTGTTTGAACATGAAAGACCTCGGTTACTTGAAGTATTTTTTAGGAGTTGTGTTAGCTCGTGGACCAGATGGGTTCTACTTATGTCAACGGAAATATGCTTTAGAAATCATTTTCTAAGCAGGCCTTTTTGGAGCTAAGCCCGTTGCCCTTCCATTAGAATAGAATCATCATCTCATAATGTTCACAAGTATTATTGGATGATCCGGAACCTTATCATCACTTGGTGGGACAACTTATTTTATTTGTGCTTCACATGACCCGATTTGTCTTATAGAGTTCATGTTCTCTCTCAATTTAAGCAGTAGCCTAGAGCAGCTCATTAGGAATCAGCTTTACGAGTTATTCATTATTTGAAAGGAAACTCGAGTCAAGGAATTTTATTAGCTGTTCATGTAATCTCCAGTTAGTTGGATGGTGTGATGTGGACTGGGCCGCTGCCCACTTACTAGGCATTCTTTAATAGGATGTCTAGTTTTTCTTGGGAATTCGCCAATCTCGTGGAAGACAAAGAAACTAACATATAGTATCTTGCACCTCTATTGAGGCCAACTATCATTCTATGGCTATGACTACTAGAGAGCTCAATTGGTTGAAAGGAATTTTGTCCAGTCTTGGCATATCTCATTCTTTGCCTATGTTGCTTCATTGTGATAGTCAAGTAGCTCTCCATGTTTCTCAAAATCCCTTTTTTCATGAGCTAACTAATCACATTGAAGTCGATTGTCATTTTGTATGAGATGAAACTAAAATTTGTTTCTTCCAGTGTTTAGCTAGCCGACATCTTTACAAAGGCCTAAGGCAAACGACAATTTGATTACTTTCTTCGCAAGTTGGGTGTTTGAGATCTTCACCCACCATCTAGAAAGGGGTGTTAAGATATTATGGATTTGTTATCATTCTGTAAATAATATTTTTCTATTATTTAGGGTAGCTGTTATTTTGTGATTTGGTTTATTGTAACTTATAGTAGATATTTAGGAGATAAGGAAGGAAGTAATGTGTATATATTGGTTGAGAAGGACAGGCGAATTAATTCTTCACAATAACACACTTGTTCTCTATAGTTTTTTTTTTTTAAATCGACATAACTTCACCACTGTATATTTATATGAGTTTCATTTTGGGTTCATTGGTAAGATTACATGAAGGCATTTAGGTGTTTCGGGGTTAATAGGTTGCAAAAATTTGAATTTTTTAGCCCATTTATACAAGGGTTGATATGATTCCAAGTAGACACTTGAAAACTTATAAGGATCAATATTTCAAGGGCAAGGAAACCATGAAGGCATTGGTGATCAACATGGAAGAAAAACTTGAAGATGATTCCTTATTTGAAGAATTAATACGAAGATCAAAGATTGAAGAATTTCATGAAGATAAGAAGCTTTGAAATGTGATGATAATTGAATTGATTGAAAACTCAAATTCATGTCAAGAAGTTGGAAGAATGATACTTGAAGAAACCAAGATGAAATGGCATGGAAAGAGTGAAAGAATGGTAGAAGAAAGCTTCCATCCGAGCCAGACAAGGTCTAGCCGACCTCGAACAAACAAAAGAACTCAAATTGAACAGTTTGTTTCTCAATCTGATTTTATTTTGTTTTCCTATTTCGTTTTGATTTTTAATTGTTTTAGTTAGTTACTTTAAAAGAGTCCTATTATGACTTAGTTAGGTTTTATTTGATTTAGTTAGTTACTACAAATAATGTCCTACTAGGATTTGGTAATGTTTTCGACTATAAATACATCCCTTCTTTGTAACTTTTTACATTCATTATTCAATACAAGATGTTCTTTTCTCTTATGAGAATAAATTCCTTCAAGATCAAAATTGATCTTTTGTGAGAGTTTCACATGACACTTCTTAGGGTTCTTTCTTAAGAGGCTTACTACTACTTTGGTTTGGGGTGTAGGGAGTTTGTATAAACTTGTAGATTGGTTAGAGTTATTCCATAATTCTTGATCAATCTATTCCAAACTTGAATAGTTGTCGAATTCGTAGGAATTTGATTTCGCATTGAGAAATTTTCTTTAGGGTTGGACCTAAATTTGAAAAACTTCAACCTTAAAGATCGTATCAAGGGTTACCATGAATTATGACTTTTGGATTTGTTTGGATTGATTTAGACTTAAAATAGTGGTTGGAAAACTGTGAAAATGGTGGTTGGAGAGTTGGGAAAGATGACTGTGAAATTGTTTATTACAAAACACCAATAAAAGATTAAGATATTACTATTTTAATTCCTAATTACAAGTTGTTTATAATTATTTTATGAATATTAAGGTAAATTTTTTTAATGGAGAAGATTATCGAGAATGAAAGAGACAAAGGCTACATTTGGATTAGAGAATTTGGTTTTCTAAAATTAATAAAGGATTAGAATTTTTAACTTTTAAAAATTGAAAGTAGATGACTATGAAAAATTTTTCCCAGAACTATAAAATAACTTTTAAACACATAATATTACTAATGAAGATACAAAAATACCCTTATATTTCATAAAATTACAATAAAATACTTCTCTAATGACAAACCATAATTTTTACAAACTTATCTTAAAGGTGTTGCTTACTATCGAATTCAACCCAATGGCTGTTTTTTCAAAATTTTGACATCAAATTAGCATGAGAGAGTTGGGGATAAAGATCAATGGAGCAGAATGAAGGTAATAAAAAAAACCCAGAACTGCGAACTCCTGTTTCATGTAAATCTTCAATTAACCTTGGCAATGAGCAGCTGAATAAAGTCGAAGGCAAGGATCCTAGTATGGCTTTGTAAGAAAGTAATTACAGAAAATTCTTGTGGTTTGAGAAAGGAGAGGAAGAGTTGCTTTGTGATTCCAAAGGAGTGAAGAAAAGGCAACTTCGATATAATCCAAGAGCAAGTGGCAGTCACCGTCCAACGGGGACTGGGCATTCCCAGAAAACTTCACCATGATTGATTGATTTAGGAAGGTGGCAGAATGTGACATTAGAGGAGCGAAAGAGATCTCAAAGGAAAAAGTGGCAAAAAAGAAATAATATAATAAATGCACTACTGAGGTTTGATCCTACTACAAACTTTAAGTGGATCTGAAAATTTGAACCATTTTCATTTCTAAGCAAAATATCTTAGATTTTGAGAGTTTTTGGTTTAAAAATAGGTAGACAAATGGGGTTTCATTTTTTTTTCCTCTTTTGGAAAACTCAAATACACCCAAAAATGTTTTATGAAGAGAGGAAGAGTTGCTGTACTAATAAAATGGATTAGTAAAGATTGTCAAGAACAATTTATAATAGGGGATAAAAGAAGTGATAATGGAGAATTCAAAATACTAAATCATGTAGAAGAGCATATTTTGTTTCAACCTTGTGGAACTGAGAACTTCCTATCTACCCTTCTTTTCTGAATGGGCTTTATTTATTATTTTTTTGAACATTTAATTTTTGTTTTAAAAGAACTTAAGTGGAAAAAAAAATTCTTTTGGTGGAGCTTTTTCAAAAAAGTTCAAACCACCCTAAGAAAGTTAAAGTTTAGCTTATTTTTAAGGTCCAATCTATTATTTTTAATGAGAACTTGTTCTTTGAGGAAGTTGAGGATTTCTATGTTAATGATATCTAAAAGCTCTAATGGACTTTTAATTAACTTTATTTTGATGATAACCAATTAGGACTAATGATGCTTAAAGATTGTTTATTTTAGGAGATTTTGGATTACATCTAAATCCCTCGTGAAAGAGAAATTGTGCTTACAAGAAGAAAGTTTTCCGAAAATTAAAGTCTCATGAGATTGTAAACTTCAAGATTGAAGAATTAGTACAGGGAGCGTAGTTAGGTAAATTAGTTCCACTCTTGTACCAAACTTTTCTTTCCTGATTATTCTCGCACTAAAATATATTTCTTAAAATGATTATAAATCTTTCAAAATATATTTTTTAATAAAAGAATATTTCAAAAATTATTTATCAATGTGTTTTTAAAAGGTTTTGAATGTTCATATCTTGAAAATAGAAAATACAATTGTTTTTGGGTAACAATACATTTTGAACTATCAACTTAAACATTCCCAAAAAATGGACCATCCAATTTGCTTGGATTTGGATCTAAAACTTGTCCATAAACTTTCTGGACAACTTTTGGATCTTGGTTTGGCCGAAATGGACTATCTAGAATTGATGGGTTTTTCACATCAATGGTCAAATGCCTAACTTCTTTCAGACACTATTTAAGTCATTCTAATAATTTCAAATACAATCTTTTGACACAGAAAATATCTAAGAGACACAAGAGACTCCAAAAGATTGAGCTTTAAAAGGATTCAAGCTTCTTTAACACTTTCATCAATAATCATCAAAATGGAACTTGGTAGGGCTTCAAGTGTAACATCTCACTCCAAAAGGAAGTTCTCTTAAAATTAATTTCTTCTCGTATTGTTAAATTGGAGGTTGTCTTCATTGTGTGCCATTAGCAGTGGCAGAAAAATAGGTCAGATCGGAAGGATCGGCTCACTTTTTGTGAGTTGAGCTAGTGGGGGAGACAAGCAGGGCCGGGTTGGGAACCATAAAACTAGGCCTGACGGGTTTGGTGGGCCTCATACTGTTCAAGCTTGAATTGGATTGCAAGCCTCTTTTTTTAATTTATTATTATCTTTTTAAAAATTTTGGCATTTATTCAGCGTCAGACACCAAATCGGTGCCAAAGCTGGACAATCTCTGTTTTTAGTCTTTTCCCCTTTTTTTCGGCCTTTCCGAAGTGATTCAAATCAACATATTCTTCACTTGGAATTACTCTTCCATCTCCATTATAAAGTTATAAAAGTTTAAGTTTAATATTTTTCAAAACTTAAGTAACTTGGTTTAATAAAAAATTTAAATCAAAGTAAAGTTAATTACAAATCTATTAGAATTAGATGTTTGGAAATTGAAAAAAACCACCATGAGATGGTGACGGGTTTGACATTGACCCCTATCGGATTTATCAATAACAAATTATTAAATAGGAGGAGACTTGTTTAATTAAACCTCCTTAGGGCTTAGGTAACTTCAATTTATTGACAACAAGAACTTTGGTTAGGGTGTTCTGTAGTCTATAAAATCAAGACATTGGTTGATGTTTGCAAAACAACATAGGTCAATATAACTAGCTCGAATCTAATGATGAGTCTTGGAATTGCTCTTCAATTTGGTGTGTTTGAAGGTTGAGATGAAAATCAACACTGACATCACATCACTGAAAATCAAGACATTGTTTGGAAAATAACAAGGGACAAAAAATTCATGATAATTGAAGGCATTTTTTTTAACACATGCTTAATAACTCTAAATTTTCAAGACGTTCACAATATAGCATTCTATTCAACCCATCCACTAGAACTAATGGAGTTCAGTTATGCAGTTTTGTAATTGTCGTGATAAAACATCTCAAGTAATAGGGGTAAAAGCTAGATAATGATAAGTATAGGGAAAAATTGGATAATAGTAAAGTATATGGACAAAATGGACAAAACTTCGACAAAGGAATGTTACTGATGTGACTTTCGTTAGAGTTATTTGTTGTTTTGAAAATTTATTGTAATGAGACGTTTATTTTAAAGTTTAGAGACTAAACTTAAATATTGAGAAAACTTAAATAAGAAGAAGATGAAAAACCCCTTGCATATTTGTTTATTAAACTTTACATTCTTACCCAAGTAGGTTTTACTTTCTTTTATTTTATCATTTTAGATATTCAAACTTTTTATGACTTACTGTATAAATTATTTTGTCAACGTAATAGAGGTAAAATGTTAAACCAATATTTTTTTCAAAAAAAAAAGAAAAAGTCCCGAACTTTGAATATTTAGTCTTTTAGGTTGCTCTTCTCTCCCCCCATATAAATCTTTTTAGATTTCTAAAATTTTTATGATCTTGCATATAAGTCCTTTTGACTTGAAAAGATCTTTTTAGACAAACTCAATGATAACTTTATTTTCTTGGTTAACAAAAGAGAGGCAACCTGGGTAAACACAATTTTATTTTATTTTTTGTCATTTCTCTGCTTATTCACATTCCATAACCGATTTTTCCAAGAGCTCAAAACACACTCCAAATGAAAGGGAATATCAAGTGTTTATCGACCTAATCCTTTACAGCAGTTGGAATTCAGACAAGGAATTATTGCTTGGTCTTGTACTTTAGCTTGACAAAGTTTTATTTGAATAAGTTGGTTGTCTGATATTTTCTATCAGATCTTTGTTGTTGAAATTGAATTGGATTCTTTTTACAAAAAATGTTTTTTTACCATTGTAACTAAAACAAGTTGGAGGAAGATTTAGAAAAAGGGAAATGAAAAAGGAAAAAGTGTTACATTGACAAAAAAATGAAATTAACTTTCAAACGAAAAAGATTTACATAGCAAATCATAAAAAGTTTAAAAACCTCAAAAGAAATGAAAAGAAGAACGATCACATTGGCTAAAAATGTAAAGTTTGTCATGGAAAAGGTATATATAATTTTTTTTAAAAAAAGAATAATATTTTTTTTCCATTTTTCTCCTTTTACTATGACCAAAACTATATTTTTTCTTAAATTAGAGTTTTATAGGATCAAAATAAAATTTGTACCTTTGGGGTTTGAATACCTGTCAATAGGTTTTCTAATGCTTTAATCATTGTGCTAGCTTAAATTTTGTTAAAACTAATTGATTTGGTTTGAGAATAGCACAAAAAGAAAGAAAAAAAAATATAAATGCCAATCATAAAAAGTTTGAGGATTTAAAAGATGAAATAAAAGAAGAGGATCTAATTTACTAAAAATGCAATGTTTTAGGAGTCTAATAATGATGAATAATGCTAGTATTTAGTACGAGAACTCTTTAACTCTTGATATACAAATGATCTTTGGAAAATTTTTTTAGCATCTAAACCAGCGTCTTTCAAGGCAAGACTACTTTGCTTGAGTCCTAGAATTCTACATGTGAACATGTCAGGAAAAGCGAAGTCAGAGAAACCTGAGGTAGCCAAGGAGCAACAACAAAACAAAACAAGACAGACTATATCCTTTTAGCGCTTTTTTTTTTTTTTCGATTCTATAACGATGTTCAAAATTCAGCCTTTACAGCAGATCCCAGTTGCCATATTAACTCACGTTCTTGCCTGGACCCCCAGCTATCGTAAGTTAAGGTATGAATATTTTTCTAGAAGGTAATTCTAAAATTTAAAATCTGCTTACCTATATTTTATCTGTGGAATTATAGAAAATGTGGATGTTTTGTGCGTATGGCTATCTAGTTCGCGGGTGCAGCAGAGGTAATGACAGTGAAATGAGTCTGAGTAGTCAACTTTTCGTCTCCTTATTTCTCTTTTTCTAAACTCTTTCATCTTTTTACTGTCTACATTCCTCAATTTTGTCTCCAATTTAAGGGACCCCCCTCCGCTTCTTCTCTCCTTTCTATATTTACACTGAAACTGTGGATTCATGGTTGGGCAGCAAAATGCATTTGAATTACCCCATACCCAGACCAAATCAAGTCCTTTCTGAGGGATTTGGAATAATCAAACTGGTTGCTTGGTTCACCGAGTAGTTGAGGTATTTTGCTCTCGAAATGTTATTTTCTTGTCTTTTCTTGTGCACATCCTGAATCTTTTCTTTTTGTTACTTTTTGTTGCTTGTAGAGGTCGAAAAACAGGAACTGCTTCTGCAGAAGCAACTTTGAGGGAGGGGGAAAAGAAAGATTTAGAGAGGAAAGTTCAATTTTTTGTTTCAGGCATGAAGGATTTTCCTTCTTGTTTTGGGGAAAATGGGGTTCAAGTGGCTGATTTTTCTTCATCAAATGCCAATAGAGCTGCCCAGAATTTGGTAACTTGTGTGTATCAATGTGAATTACTTGGAAAATCCTGCTTGATAACTGTTACGTGGACTAAGAATTTGATGGGTCAAGGCCTTACTGTTGGGATTGATGATAATTTGAATCAGAGTGTCTGTAAGGTTGATATCAAACCCTGGTTATTTTCTAAGAAGAAAGGGTCCAAGAGTTTAGAAGCATATTCAAGTAAGCTTGATGTATACTGGGATCTTTCTTCTGCTAAATTTGGATCTGGACCTGAGCCGTTGGAGGGATTTTATTTGGGGATTGTCTGTGACAGACAGATGATTCTGCTGCTTGGGGACATGAAAAGAGAAGCATTGAAGAAAACTTCTTCAGCCCCTGCTTCATATAGTGCTGTTCTGGTTGCAAAAAGAGAACACGTTTTTGGCAAGAAGACATTCTGCACAAAGGCTCAGTTTTGTGACAATGGACCTGTGCACGATCTTCTTATTGAGTGTGATACTAGTGCCAGAAATGATCCCTGCCTTACAATCCGTGTGGACGGTAAGCCCTTGATGCAGGTGAAACGGCTCAGATGGAAATTTCGGGGTAATCATGCCATCTTAGTTGATGGCAGTGGAATTGAAGTATTCTGGGATGTTCATAATTGGTTCTTTGGCACATCGCTGGGAAATGCTGTCTTCATGTTCAAGACCTGTCCACCACCTCAGAAGTTGTGGGTCAGCCAACCTATCTGTGATCCCCAAACACTCCACTGGTCGTGGTCACAGAGATTTTGTGATTCCCAGTCAAACAATCTTGGCTTCTCATTGATTTTGTATGCATGGAAGAGTGAATAGAAGATTCAAAATTCTTGGTTGGGTGCTAACAGATACTTTTAGTGAACTATTGTTTAATTGACTTTGCAATTGGATTATGATTATGTCAATTTGTTTCATAGTATATTGATTAGCACAAAGATTTCAAAGAGATCAGGAAAAATAGATAAATTTCTTGTTATTAAATGTAAATTATTCAGTTAAAAAGTTTCTGTTGTTTGGTTTAAAATTCCTCTACTGGAATTATTTGAAGATTAGTTTATGATGGCTATGCAAATCTGTCTTTTGTGCAACTTCCTTTTCTATATATCATGTCTATGGAAGAGCAATAAATCTTTCCTTTGCTAAAGATCTTTGCTGCTTAGGCTTTAGCATTAACCGCATCAGCAGGATCTTCTCCTTGAAATCTGTTGTTCTTGTTATCTTGTAGGTCAATTTACTGAATGTCTACTTGAGTTTCAACAATTTCAGTTTACAGGATCATTAATGTTTGAGGATGAAAAGGTATTTGAATCACAATTATTGCATTTTTAGTCTATTTGAAGGTTGTTTTGCATGAGAATATGCTGTCCATCTGTGATAGAGATATTCATAGGTGCATCAACGAAGTGAGCAAACCAATTCAAGAAATGGACACAATAAGTAAACTTTCAGGTATGTATCCTCCTCTGTTATGCTTGCTTTTTTTTTCTTTTTTTTAATCAATTGAAACTGCCAGAACTGTTGATATATGGTTGATATTTTAAGGCTTTACAAATTTACATGGTGAGATTCTGTGATACTTTTAAATTTTCTGTTATCACACAGGGCTAATTTTATTAGCATTTGACTAATGCTCATTTGTAAAGCATGTGGTGATGTTAGCAGAGTCAGAGGTTTAATTGTGGGGGACTGTGGAGGTAGCATAACCAATACTTTGTTTGGGGTAACAATGTAAATTAGGAGGTGAAGCAAAAAAAAGCAGCATATAGTAAGGTACCCATGGTCATGCTAATTTCTGCTGCTGTTCGAAGGAGATGATGGATAGTGTGTAGTACGCAAATTATAGAAGTTATATATAAAGTACTGACAGGATTCATTAACCATTTTGTAAAGTTAGGATATTAGCCTCACATACATATATATATATATATATGTACATAAAGGCCCAACTTCTATCTTATAATTAAGTAATGAAATAATACCCTCTTTTGCCTCTAAAAAAAAAGGGGAGATTCATTAACCAACTTCATTCCTTCTCCAGGTTTTACAATCAAGGCATTATTATTTGGCATAAAAGCTTTTGCGTAAAGCTTTGTCCTGTGCTTTATTCAAATTCATCTGTGAAGGAACTGAGATCTTGATGTGAAATTCGTGCATTGAGTTCCACTTAGCTGTGTTGAAGATTCTGTATACAATCTAAGCTTCATTTTGACATGGATGGTAAATTTTCTGACATCATTGACAAATGGATTCACTGCTGTACTTTTCTTTTTCTTATGAATGCACGAGATACCAATTCTATAACACAGATAATAAAGCTTTTTCAGAGTCCCATTTGTGCGAGTAATCTTGAAATCATTGTCCAAACATGTTGTACATACGAATTGTTCGAGAAAAACAAAAACAGAATGCTTCTAGTGTGGTTAATTATTTTTATCATCTGGGGTTGTCTACATCTTTATTCAAACATGGATATGTGAGATGCTTAGATCATAACAAAAATAAGAAATGAGTATCTTATGTTTCTGGTAGAGGTATTGACATTTTCTACTTAATGGACAGAGATAGGCCTTTTTGTCTTCCATTGCTTTTTCATTGGATGTGTTAGGATGGGATTCCGTTGAACAAAATCCGATAAAAGTGTTGTAGACTTGGGATTAAATGTTTGCAAAATATTCCAGTAAAGCTTTAAGAAAGAGGGCAGATCTAGGAATTTGGCTGTCTCTATTTTTTTTTTTTGTTTTTTTATCTTCATTGTTTCTGGTTTATAGCCAAGCATCCATGAATAATACAGTGGGAAAGGCCAATGCTGCTTATGCTTTAGCTGTTCTGTATTGTAGAGGTATTTGGAACTTACCATTGCTGCATCTGAAATGTAGCCGTCAATCCTTAGTTCATTCATTAAATGGTGTGAACATTCATTCTTCTACATATGTCTATTAAAGGTAGTATATCCCTGCTTTTAAGTTCATGATACTTCAGTGATTTTAGTTTTTCGCAGGAAATCTATATATGGTTAAAGAAGTTTCAGGTCACATGTAGGTTTCTGGGTTTGGTGCATTATCACATTCATTCCTTCCATTTCGGTGCTATAATTGTTTCTTTTGCCCTCAAGTAAATGCATCCTGTTTGATTGGAATTATTACTTCCTTGCAAGTATTTCATTGCTTTGAAGTCTTGAGGCATCGCGCTTGGTCATACGATCATGTAATTGTATTATTAATAAATAAAATGTTTTATTTATTTATTGTCTTTCTATGTCCATAATTATTTATTAGGAGATATTATTTTTATGAGTAAGAATTAATGTGATATTATCTTTGTATAAATAATTTAAATGGGTGTTTCTAATCGTTGAATTATTATTTGGGTATAAATAATTAATTAAGATTAGTTTATGTTTATTTTCTTTGATTAGTACTGTGATATTAATAGATTAGAAAAATGAGAATTATATTCTATTATATTTAAGAATAAACATAAGAAATATAGAAAATCGTCAATTTAGTCCCTGTTATTTCCTTATTTATCTATGTAAATCCTTTTCATTTTTTTTTTTTGAATTATAAGTCATTTATCTTTTTTATTTAAATAATATAAATCCTTAATATTTTATAGTGATATTTAAAATCCTTAATCATTATTATTTTAAAATATGGGTTCCTTATCTTTTTACAAGTTTCTAAAAAAGTCTTTTTTGCCTGAAAAGTAAATTTCCGGGCGAAAGGATTCATCGGACATTATTTGGATAAAAATATCGTGAGGGAAGTGAAGTAATTTCACTATTCTCAAACCCTTTTTTTTAGTGGCAAAGTAGAAAGATGGAATTAAAAGTTAAAATTTGCTTCCAAAGTCCCTAAATCATGTTCTCGTCGTGCTTCAGATGAATCCAATGGCATATGCAGAAATTGTTCCCAAATCTTTCGGTTGCCTCCCCCATAGAAGCCTCAAATTGAGCTTAAGCTGTTCTAGATCCAGGTCTTGCTCTAGTGCTTCGAGCTCCCAAAATCTCCCTCGGGAGGTAACACCTCATCACGGAGAAGTACTCCATCAAGTACTTAGTCGTCCACAGAGGAAGATGAGTATAGTTAAGTGTTTCGTTGTCTTGATAATGATAACGACGGCAAAATTTCAGCCTTTGGATTCTTACTTTCTGACCGTAGGGGAGAAACTGTCACGGGAGGATGCTCAGGCGGTGATCGTCGATCTGGACGTTGACGGGGACAATCACATCGATTTTGCAGATTTTCTTAGACTGATGAAGAATAACAATAAGGAAGGAGAAGATGAAGTCGAGGAGGAAGAGGATTTGAAAGATGCCTTTGAGATGATTAAATTAGAGAAAGGATGCAGACACATCACGCCTAAGAGTTTGCAGAGGGTGTTGCATTAGCTAATTTGGGGACTTTGGAAGTAAATACTTTGCCACTAAAAAAAAAAAGGTTTGGGAATAGTGAAATTACTTCACTGCCCTCACGATATTTTGTCCAAATAATGTCAAGTGAATCCTTTCATCTGGAAATTTATTTTTCAGGCAAAAGGGACTTTTTTAGAAACTTATAAAAAGATAAGGGACCTATATTTTAAAATAATAATGATTAAGGATTTCAAATGTAACTATAAAAGATTAGAGATTTATATTGTTTAAATAAAAAAGGTAAAGGACTTATAATTAAAAAAACAAAAAGGGACTTACACGGATAAATGAAGAAATAATAGGGACTAAATTAACGATTTTCTCTAAGAAGTATTTGTAAAGATAAATGACTTGAACAAGTGATATAATAATTAATGTCATTTATTAATTAATTGTAGTTGTGCATATGTTTCTTATGTATTAGTAAGTGATGAGATTTATTACTTCATAATTAAGTGCCAAGATATTTATAGATAAAATATTTCTTGAACAGTCAAGTAATTAAATAGAATTATACATATGATTAAGTAATGGATATTACTTAATAAGAATATGAATGGAGAGATTATATGCACTGTAATTACAATGTGATTCTAATAATAAGAAATTAATCCTTCAATGACTTACAGAAGTGTGAGTATATTTGGGAAGAATATTTAAGTTAGAATTGTTTAATTAATATGAAAGAATTAATATTAATTTCTATTAATAATAATTAATGAAACTAAAAAAGTCACACACAATAAAATCAAACCTTACAATGACATTGATTTTTTTTACCTTGATTGTAAAAAAAAGAGTACTAGTATACTCTAAAGTTTAAATTAAGTGATGGTCTATGAGTTTGGATGAATTAATTAATTAATTAATCCTTAAAAAAACTACTTTTGGTATTTTCCTAAAAGGAATAAGAAAAGATTCAACTAATGAGTTTAGCACATTAGAATTAGGTGTTGAAGGTTAGTAAATATGCTTCTATGAAACCTTAGTTGCACTTAATATCAATAGAGAGATTCGTGTGGAGGTTTAACGTTTTGGAAGCTAATTTGATAAAATAAACACGCAACATAATATAATAAAATACATAAACAAAATAAACACACAGAACTTAGTACGTGGACTTCTGTCGGCAAGCCAACGAAAACTGTCAGTTATAACTAATGGAGTTCATCTAATATACTGAAGTTCAATATGAAATGATTTAGAACAAACTATAAAAAACGTGAAAGTTTTATTTGCAAACTTCAAAAGAACATAAGAAGAAAACCCAGCCCAATCTCGCTTACTTTGATCTGCCTGGAACATATGAGCCTTTATCTATTTATAGGTGGGAAGGAGCTCTTAAGAATATTATGTTGGGATTTATGAACACAGAAGCAGCGGAAAAATAAAATTTTCACAATCCCGATCCAGGATCCATGTACATTATG
>JAWZTD010000082.1:6856373-6896940 GCA_035221335.1 Echites panduratus
TCTAACTAATCAAAAAATAAACCATAGATGAAATCCTTTCTTCTTGGTGTGGTTTGTGTGTTTGTTTGATTTCTTCACAAAATCAAGAATCACATCACTCTTTGAGGAAATGGAAGAGCTACGGTTGGGTGTGACTTCTCAACCTTCTCTATCTTCTCTACTCCATCATTCTTGCACTTTTGCTTTGTACTTATTGGCTAGGAATCTTCTTCCACTGCCTTTAAGGATCTCAAAATAATGGCACTCACATTCCCTTTTAGATTAGGAGTGGTTTGGGAAGGAAGGAAATTTTACCAGATCCTTGATTTTGCAACTAACTTAGAGAAGAAGCTAATTATCTAAGTTGAGTCTCCAAATTTTAAATTGAAGCTTCTGTTCTCTATTGAAATTGCAAGTTATTTGTAATCATTTGTTTGACTAAATCTTCCAATGAAAACTCAGATTTTACAACCATAGGCCCTTGTTGTTGGAATTGAGGTCTATTGGGTTCCGCTTGAAACTGTTGTTGTTGTCTCAAAGGTTACTGGAAAGGTTGACGAAACTGCTACTGCTGATTTTGTTGTGGTACTGCATTCTCGTACCTTAGATTTGGATGATCCCTCCAGCCATGGTTATAAGTGTTGGAGAATGGGTGATACCTTTGTTGTTGTTGAAATTGTGGTTTACCAGGAAAAACACTTACCGCGACAACACCTTGATCTTGAAATGAAGAACTCTCATCTTGGGATGTTGGGCATGCATCCATGGGATGAGTAGAACATGAACAAATGCCACACAACATAGCAGCTAATTGTACGGATTGTTTTACTGCCAATTGCCTCATCAAGGAAGTCAACTCATCAAGCCTATGCTCCAATCTCTCTTGATCAGCCTTAAAAACTTGCACTTCATTGACTCCTCTGCTTGGAACTCCCATTCTAGTGCCAAACTGTTGAGAGTTGGCAACCAAATTTGCAATCAAATCTCTAGCGCAGTTGGAGTTTTATCAACTAAGTCACCACCACTTGCAACATCCTCCATACTTCTATCCATTAGCATCAATCCTTCATAGAAGTATTGGATAAGCAATTGATCATTGATTTGGTGATGTGGATAGCTTGCACATAATTTCTTGAATCTCCCCCAATATTCATGTAATGTCTCACCACTTATCTACCTAATCCCACAAATTTCCTTTTGGATTGTTGCAACTCTTGAAGCTGGGGAAAATTTTTTCTAAGAAGAGCCTATTTATATCATTCCAACTTGTAACAATTCCAGGTTACAAATAGTATAACCAATCCTTTGCTGCTCCATCTAATGAAAAAGGAAAAGCTCTCAGCTTGATCTGCTCTTCTTCAATTCCCTGTGGCTTCATAGTTGAACAAACCATATGGAACTCTTTCAAGTGTTTGTGAGGATCCTCTCCTGCAAGACCATGAAACTTCGGCAACAATTGGATAAATCCAGACTTAAGCTCAAAATCAGCATCTAAATCAGGACATTGAATACACGATGGTTGATAATTAACGTCAGGTGCAGCTAGCTATTTTAAAGTCATATCCTGCCTATTATTAGCCATGGGTACAATAGCATTTATTTCACTATCAATATCTGTATCAATATCACTTTCAATTTTAGCACTAATCCTACTAGCTCTACGCAATGAACTTAAAGTTCTTTCAATCTCATGATCAAATTGAAATACTGGATTAGCAAGAGACCTTGTACTAATCAAACGGTAACACAAGTTCAAGCACAACTTCTGACACAAAATAAGACACAAATACAAAATAGAAAAGCGACAATAAAAATAAGTAAAAAAAACTATCAAGCGATTTTTTTAAAAATCACTAGACTAAATCAAAATCAAAACTACCTAAAATTAAGACCGAAACAAGCAGTAAAAAATCTTTAAAAATTGAAAAAGTGGTCTTAACAATGGAATTCGACCAAACTAGGGTGGTGCTCACAGAACAGCTATGAGTTTTGTTAGAAACACCATTTTCATTCAGATTACCAAAAATCAACCCGATCCAAGACAAAAACTTTTGAATAGAAAATTGCTCAAAATTTTTCTTGAAATCCTACAGGACAAAGAATAAAAATGGAAAAGAAAACAGTTAGTGAAATTTACAAAACACTTAATATGCTCAAAATACACCATCTAATCCCCGACAATGGGGCCAAATTAGATGTGAGGTTGTCGAACCTTACTCGAATAGAAATCAATTCAGTTAAAAATTTGTAGTATTAGCAACAACCCAATTCATTTCTCTCAAGAATTAAAATTTTGTATTCAACAGATTAAGTGTACTATAGATTTGGGGGGTTTCAATTTGCGAAAATTTAAGAGAATAAATTCAAAATTAAGAAAAATAAATTTACAAAGCTGCCAGTCCAAGAGCTATCCAGATTCCATTTAGTTTCTCATTGAACACTCAAGATAAAATTGAACTTAATTATCTGATTAGCCGAGATCTAGCACTAATCAATTATCTACAAGATGATCACCTAGAATTCAATTAATCAACAATTAACAAATCCACAATCTCACAATTTATCAATGAAAACTAGTTTAAAAACCAGAACATATTAGTCCAAATCACATATCAGTCCAAATCACATATCTGCAATTTGTTCTCTATCAAATATGCAATTGATCATAAAAGATCTCCTATAACCGATTACAACTCAATTAAATAAAAAATACATAAACGAAGATCTCTATTCATGTAAAATGATATAATCAAGAAGAGGAAGACAATTAAATCAATTCAAATATTAAATCAAGTTCTCAAAACCAAACAGGAATTCTTCAAATCCTTAGACTAGTCTTGATCCAAGCCTTGCATAATTGTAGAGAAATAAAGACAAGTAATACTTTTGGAAAAATAAGAAAAACACTCATTATGAACTGAGGAAAGCTCCCTTTGAACTCCCTACTGCCCTCCTAATTCAGATTCCTCCCAAAGAGATAGAAAACCCCACTAATTTATAACAATTTGTGCTGCAAAATTTGACTAGATCATCCTTCATATTGTACTGGACAAAACAACTTCAAAGATTATGATTATGACTTTGTGTTCTCTATCAAAGTTGTAGCCAGTTGTTTAACCTTTCCACTGGAATTTGTTTCAGTCCATTCAAACTTCGACAACCCACATTACAGTCAAAATGTGCAACTCTGCCCATTCTAGACCACAATGACACAGTTTTGACCTGTCAGCCAATTTTAGTAGGATCTCTTATAGGTTGTAGATCTATCTCTTAGCTTTCCAACAAGATATAATTTATAATATTTGGATACCTGGAACTCAAGATATGGCATAAATACAAAATTTGTGCAAAATAAAATAATTATTGTAGAGTTCAATTATATTCTATAAAGTCCAAATAAATAGATCTTGTCTAATGTAATCCAATTAAGCACAATAGATCTACAAAAGATTAATTATGAGGAATAGATTAAATATAAAATCAATCACGATCAACTAACATTTTACTTACCTTGGAGATCCACTTTGTATGTATTGTCATATATCTTCTCAACAATCTGGAAGGGACCTTCTCCTCTTTGATCAAGTTTGGACTTGAGGAAATCCCTCTTTCCATAAATGAATCCAAACCCAATCATCAACTTCGAACTCCAATGATCTTCTCCCCTTGTTGTCTACTTTGCATACTTTTGAGTATTGACTTGAATGTTTTCCCTTGCTTTGACATGCAGTTGTTTAATTTTCTCAGCCTTTATATTTACATCTTGGCTATGTATATCACTTAAAGCTAAATCCAATGGTGTCATGTATAAGAATGAATACATCTATTATAAGCAAATTCAATGAAAGGTAAACATTCTTCCCAAGATTCAGATTCATTTTTATTATGGCTCTCAATAGAGTTCTTAAAGTTCAATTTACGACCTCAGTTTGGCCATTCATTTGGGGGTGACAAGTAGTAGAAAACAACAATTTAATCCTCAATTTTCCCCACAAACCTTTCCAAAAGTAACTAAAAAATTTAGCATCCCTATCACTAACAATAATCTTTGCAATACCATGCAATCGTACAACCTCTTTAAAGGGCAAATCAGCCATATGAGGTGCATCATCTACCTTTGAACAAGAGATAAAATGAACGAGTTTAAAAAATCTATCAACAACCACATAAATAAAATCCTTCCCTCTCATAGTCCTAGGTAAACCAAGCACAAAATCCATTGAGATATCTTCCCAAGGTGCACCAGGAATTGGTAAAGGCATGCAAATACCATGTGGTTTAACTGTAGATTTAGCATTTCTACACACAATACAATTGGCACAAACTTTAGTAACATCTTTCTTCATGAGAGGCCAATAAAAATGCTCCCTAAGAGTATCTAGAGTCTTTGAAATACCAAAATGTCCCATTAGACCTCCACCATGATTGTCAAGTACAATCAATTTTCTTATAGAACATTTAAGCACACACAACTTATTTTCCTTAAACAGAAAACCATCATGCAAATAGTAAAGCTCCTTTATTATAAGCAACAATCACATATTTGAAATCATCATCACTCTCATATAAATCCTTAATAAGTTCAAAACCAAGTAATTTAGCACCTAAAGTAGTGATTAGAGTATACCTTCGTGAAAGTGCATCCGCCACTACATTTTCCGTACCTTGTTTATACTTGATGATGTAAGGAAACATCTCGATAAACTCCACCCATCTTGCATGTCTCTTGTTCAGCTTGGTTTGTCCTTTTAAGTGTTTCAACGACTCATGGTCAGTGTGAATGATGAATTCATTGGGTCAAAGGTAATGTTGTCAATACTCCAATGACCTAACCAATGCAAATAATTCTTTGTCATAAGTCAAATAATTCAAAGAAGCACCACTTAATTTTTCACTAAAGTAAGCAAGAGGTTTCTTATCTTGCATAAGAACAGCCAAAATCCCCACCCACGATGCATCACATTCAATCTCAAAAACTTTAGAAAAGTCCGGAAGGGATAAAATAGGTGCACATGCAAGTTTAGACTTTAGCAACTAAAATGCATGCTCTGGCTCAGTTTCCATCTAAACTTTACCTTTGCCTTTGTAACTTCTGTAAGTGAGGCAACAATAGAACTAAAGTTAGGAACAAACTTTCCCATGAAAATTCCTTATCTCACTTGCAGTTTTTGGTGCTAGCCAATCCTTGATTGCCCTAACTTTTTCCTCATCAACTTGGACACCATTAGAAGAGATAATATAACCAAGAAATATAACTTTTTGCAAACAAAAAGAACACTTCTTCAAATTACCATACAATTGTTCTCTCCTAAGTATAGCAAAAATAATTTCTAAATGTTCAACATGCTTGTCAACTCCCTTGCTGTATATCAAGATATAGTCAAAATAAACTATTGTTCTTTTTTTTCTCATTATGTGAGCTCATGATAACCAATTGACCAATTGATGTTTATGTTAATGATATTTATGTCTTTTACATGATGTTTATTGGAAATGAAGTGCATTTCTTTCTTACCATGGTAGAAAATTTGCAGAATACGATGAGAGAAATGGAATGTGAATCAACACATCGATCATCTCATATGCCGTCGATGATAAGTCTGCTCTACATTGAGTCCATCATCTGCCTGATATACGTAATCTGGATCCTTTACGTGATCGAGTGCCTCTCCAAGCTTGTGAAGGCGAACAAATGTTGAAGACTGGTCTTGACTCCTATAATGTCGAGGCCGATGTTACATATCCCGAATAAATCTCAGCAACTCCATCCATTGCCATATCAAACCTCACAAAAAAGTTCACAACATATTAAGATAGCAATAACCATTCATTAGATAGAGTAATTCCTAACAAACTTTTTTAAACTAAATAAACAAAAACAATATCAATGAAATCTCAAAACTTCCAAAAAAGATTTAAACCATATTAAGATAGAAATAATCATTTAACAGAGATAGCAATTCCAAACAAACTTTTTTAAAACAAATTTAACAAAAACAAAATCAATGACATTTCAAAACTTGCAAAAAGGTTCAAAGCATGAATAATAATATCATTAACCATTCATCCAAGATAGAAACTCCAAATGAATAATTTTTTAATTAAATTACTCAATAAGTGCAATAAATTTACAATCATTTTTAGCCTGCTCATATAATTCCTCTCAAGTGACCCCTAAGAGAACAAAGATATGTTGATATCTTTAAAGGCTGGAAAGCCTAACAACTCTATTACTTGTTGTCTTGTTCAATGGAAACCAGGCAGGGCTGGATAGAAAACTTTGACATTCCTAGCCTACTGAACTTTGCAAAAACACATGCTTTATTTTTTCACTTCCTCAATTTGCATTTGGAATGATATTACATTACCCATAATAATAAAGAATATGGATCACCTAAAAATAAAATAGTTTATTTGCCAAAGAAACATCAGAAACAACAATAATTTTAAGTTCATATATATATTATATATAATTCGTCTAGGTAGTTTGGAGAAAAAAAAAATTCAAAAATGGAATAAGAATTTTTTCATTGGTATGCACCTTATGTGCTAGATTGGAGATGATTAGTTCTCTTGTTTTTTATAGCAATGAAGGGGCTTTTCTTGTTGAAAGGGGAAAAAAAAAGGGAAGAAGAAGAACAAATGTAGATGGTGGTGGAGGAGCTGGGCTGGACTAGCGGTGACGACGGCAGCAAGGAAAGGCTCTGGCAGAGGGGGGCAGTCTTCTTCTATCTGCGTCAGTGGCTAGGTGGAGAGGAGGAAAAATTTTCAGAATGGGAAAAAGAGAATGGGAGGTATATTTAGAGAATAGATGGATAATTTGTGAAGAGTGAAATTAAAAGTTTAATTTATAATTTGATTGGGCCGTACTTAACAAAATTAGGGATTTTTTTATAATTAGGGGTGCATTTAATGATTATGGGCGTGCATATATCTACACCCTTGGAGAAAAAGAGGGTTAAAGTGACGTGATAACGACTGAAGAAGATAGCAGGGTCAGAAGAAACCGATAGAAATGTACGGCCACGATGTGTATAGACAGTCAACAAGACAAGTGCTCTTCAGTAACGGCCAAAACATGGGCTACATGGCACCATTTCCATGTAGATTTATTTCTGTGAACGTTATCCCTCCTCCAATATCTATTATTTCTGGTCCAAACTTAGCCAATGTCCATCAACTCAAAAGACAATAACTGGTTTGGTTTAGGAAACTCAGCCAGAAAAAGCTTAGCAAATGCAATTTCAACTGCAAACTGATTGCCAGGTTCTTCTTTTATTTTAATTTATTTTTAAACATCTATTTTGAGTAAAATAATAATAATAAAAAATTTGTGAAGCAAGGCTTCTGTGTTTTTTTTCCTTTCATAGGTATTCAGCTGGTCATCACAATGCAAGTTGTAATGTTCCTGTTTTTGTCGAATTATTGCTCTGTACTCTGTAAAGAGATTAAGCTCGTTTCTTTTTTTTTTTCTTTTTCTTTTGCATGTGGGAGTTTTCTTATAGTAAGGGACAATTGGCTTTTTCAAGAATTTAAACGTTAGCCCTTTTTCGAGTAAACTCCCGAGGCAGCATCCTATTTCTTTTCTGTTCTTGGATAATTTTTTGATATCCCTAATTTTACAGTTTAATTAATGTTCTTGTTTTACATGTTGCCTTTGATCCTAACGTCTAGTGGCTGGTTACAAACTCTATGATTAAATTCATCTGTGAATTATTTCTTCAGCATTGTGAATGAAAGTTCAATATCCTTGGTCCTGTTGTTCAGGTTTTCCTTGTGACAAGAGATTGCTGGTCTCTGAGTTAATTTGCTCAGCTCATGCTGGTGGATTACTTCCGAAATTGAAACTGAAGTTGTCAGTGGATTTGAGATGGAGTTGTCAGGTGATGCTACCAACCCCCGTCAGCAGCGTAGAGAAATTGAAGTCTTTAAACCAGCTCTGAGTTCTCACGATGGGCAGTCATCTTCTAGTAGCAGACATGAAAGTATTGGTTTGCAAGGGCTTCAAATCCTGGGAGGGAACACACAGGTCAAAAATAACTGGATGGCCTTTACAGGTAAAACTCAAATGCCTGATGACAACGAGAAAGCTAAGAAAGGAGTTGCAGATAGTGGCAGTGGCAGCAGTAACATACTGACAGAAGCCACCATAGCTCAAAGGACTGCAGAATGGGGACTCGTGTTGAGGACTGATGCTGGAGAAGGAAGCTTTCATGCAATGGGCATCGATGGGAGTAATTCATTTGGAGATGGAGAAAGAAACAAGAATTCATCAGAGAGAATTTTTGTTAACTCAACGAGGACATCAGAGGATTCTGAAGTCCCTAGAGTGTCTCAAGAGTTGAAGGATGCTTTGGCATCACTGCAACAAACTTTTGTTGTCTCTGATGCCACCAAACCAGATTGTCCTATTATGTATGCTAGCAGTGGATTCTTTACCATAACAGGATACTCTTCGAAGGAGGTTATTGGAAGGAACTGGTAAATTTTATTTCAATATGCTGGTAGTACTGTAAGAAGACATTACTTGAATATCAAATTACAATTATCAGCATTTCATAATATTTCATTACATAGATGAGAACGGAAGATAACAAATCAGCGAAGCAAATAGAGATAAATGCCTATCTCTTGCCAACCTTAACAGGATCAAATTAGGCGGATCTTGGATATTGATTTGTTAAATTGATTATCTCTCAACATTGTTAACCTGTTTTACTGTAAATACTTGCACCTTTAGGTGAAAATATAACGTAATGAACACCGGTAAAACTCTTGCTGTTAAAAATCAATACAGAACTCCTTTAAGTTAGTATTAAAATATCCTTTCAATGAGTATAACCTGTGTGTAGTGGAATTGCATTTCTTACTTTTCACAAGTCTAGTATACTCATTGTTCAGTGATTCTCATTCTTTGTATTCTGGGTAAACTTCTCTCTTACTACATTAATGACAGATTCTTGTGCTTTTTCTTACCAAAGTTTTTTCTTTTTTTTTTTTTTTAAATTTATTTTTTAGATATACTTTTCCTCTAAGTGAAAGAGATAAGATATCAAATTAGTAGGGAAATCTGTAAATAAGCTGGAGAAACAATGTTCTTGTAATGCAAAGAAGCTGTGGAGATGAGGACTGTTGGGGAGCTATAACTTTAGAATGATAACTGCAGTTAAAAACTGGATCTATGACAAGAAAAAGAATTAAGCTCAATTTCACCTTTCTAGGATAATTTTGAGTTCGAGAAGAGATTGAAGGTGGTATTCCTTTGTTCGATGCAGCCGTTTTCTACAGGGGCCTGAAACAGACCAGAATGAGGTTGACAAGATACGTAAAGCTGTACGAACAGGAACCAGCTACTGTGGCAGGCTCTTGAACTACAAGAAGGATGGTACTCCTTTTTGGAATCTGCTGACAGTAACTCCTATCAAAGATGACAAAGGGAGGACCATAAAATTTATTGGGTAAATGGTTTTGTTTCATTGTTTTATTGTTGTTAATGGAAGTATCCTAGTCATTTCATATGTGAGCTGAAGCTTTTTTACCTTGAAGCTTATTTTAACAGTCTACAGTCTTGAAGAAATTCTGATCTTGATTGGACAGAGTTATTATTTCTATAAGAATGTTGAATTACTGAAGAGTTTATGCCTACATCTGCTCATATTAATGCTTCTGAGAACTTGTAGTTATTTAATTCTGTAACATGTCCAAATTATGTCATTTATGGTATTATAACTAGAACTTGAACCCTCTTTTCTCTTAAAATTTTAAATTGGCAAATGATGGTAGAAACATTAATAATTTGAATTCTATTGATAGATCTAAATCTAATTAATGTTCGAGTGTCAGCAACTACTTGAAGGGATGATATTTTAGACTCTATAGCTACTTGTTTGACAAAGTAAACTATAAAATTTTGCCCTATTACTATCTTAAATCTAATAACCAATTTGGATTTCCGAAAGCCAGTCTGAGGAATTTTACTCTGAAATCACCAATTTTGAGCTAAATCTTGAGAAGCTTTGGTAAAGGAGATTATTGTGTCTGATCATAATTTAAATGATCCATTTTTTCCAAGAAATGATGCAATACTTTCAACCCAGCAGATGATGATCAATTCTGCAGATAAAGGTAAAGACATACATCAGTTGCCCTATAGCCTTCTTTCTAGGGGCAACCCTATTCTGTCACGTGATATGGCTTCGGATGTTGCTTTTAATCACAAAGTTCAGTCAAACAGCCAAAATCTTCATTTACAAATACACTTAGCATCCTGCTAAGGCTTGAAACAGTATCACAAATGTAGATTTCAGATTTCAGATATCTTTATTGAAATGCTTGTGAATGAAAATTCAGAATGTACAAGTTCAGATGATATAACATATAGTTTTACGAGTGTGTTGTACTTGACACATGGGCATTTGTCAAAAAAGGAACTCTATAGAGTCCAGTAACTTTAGCCATTTTTTCATGGCAGTACATGCTTTGGCCATTTTCAACATTTAGACCATACGAAATTGCTATATTTCCCTGAAGTTTTATTTTGATCTTGATAAATGTGATCATGTAAATAAATTAATTTAGTACTTATTTATTATTTTTCTTTTCTGCCACTGATTACAACTGATCTATAAAACTTCTGGGCCTTATAATTTCCATTGATTTTTGGCAGAATGCAGGTTGAGGTCAGCAAATACACTGAAGGTGTGAATGAGAAGGCATTAAGACCAAATGGGTTGCCAAAGTCCTTAATCCGTTATGATGGTTAGTACAGTGATGCCATAACTTTTTCTTGATAAAACCTGATTTAGTCATCAAACTCTTCTTTTTCTCTATGCATGTCAGCCCGTCAAAAGGAAAAGGCTTTAGGATCCTTCACTGAGGTTCTGCAAACTGTAAAACATCCACGCTCTCACCTTCGGTCTATCAGTCATGATACAAGTGCTCCCAATCGTGGATACGAGACTTTTAACCTGGAATATATGCTTCCTGGACATGTTGAAACTGAAAGTATTGGTACACCTAGTGTACAAACTCCTCGCCAGAACTCTAGAAAGTCAAGAAAATCGGGGCGTTTTTCTTTAATGGGGTATGTTTATTCTTGCCTTGATCCACTCTTTATTCTATATTCTGATCCATATAAAGGAGTACTGAAGCTAATTTCCTAATCATCCACGAGAAGCTCAGGATAACTCTTTTATTTTTCAGCCATTGGAAACATAACAGATTGTACGGTGTTTGCCTTCAACTCAGTAATGTTATTATGGTCTAAACTAAAATTAGTCACCTTTTTTCTACCTTTTGAATTGAGAAGTACAATTATTCTTGCCAAATATGATATGTTTCCTTCATAAAAAGTCCAGAACCATCAGCAGAAAAAAGCCTTCCAAGAATACAGTTTTGATAGTGTTATTTTCTGGGATTCTGCCTAATCTGTTGGGATATTTTCCTTGTCGTGGAAGTTCCAAGAAGTAGTTCTTCACCTGGATTGCACATACAACAGAAATCAGTCAAATTAGCTTCCGAATCGATGAGAAAGTTTTTCCTTTTAGTGTCAGATGTAATTTCAGGGAAAGGGAATTTCAAATTGTGAATTTATTATGACATTGATATAGAAAATTAGCTACATGTTGTTCTGATTCTGGTTATACGAAAGGAATGGTTGCGTAAGATGAATATGACGTGCATTTCATAGAGTATTGGTATCAGTTCAAAATCTTCCTGTGAACATTTCATATTGGTAGCTGCCCTTTTATTTTGATAATTTTCCGCATCATTTCAAGTAGGCTTAGAAAATCTTGTTCTTCCCTGAAAATTGAGTCTTGTTAATATTGTCTCACTGTAAAAAGGAAAAAGCCATGGTTCAGCTATGACATTTTGAACATGAGTTATCCGAAAGCCTTTTTTTATATATGTAAAAAGTTGAATGAACCTTCTTTGCTCAGTGGAGGTACTATGGCTTCTATTTGAAAGCAACAACCACAAACTGAATAAAAGAAAATAAAAATGCCTTTGCATTGAATACGTGACGTCTGGATTTATCCTCTTGTTGGGAATTCACTCCATACGTGATAGATTGGAAAATAGAAGGCTTCAGAATCAGATCCACCCATTCTTAAGATTTACCCCAAAGGAATTGTCTGAGTACATAAAATTCATTATGAAAGTATATGATGTGGATTTGTGCTGTACATGAATTGTGGAATAGAATGCCTAAACTAAGATACCAAGGTCAAGTTGAAATAACTGGTTTCCTTTTTGTGGCTTCTTCTTAATATATTTCTGCTGCAGTTTTCTATTAGTCATAACAAAGACTTTTTTTTTGGGAAAAAATTATTTTCTGCAGGCTTAAGGGGAGAATGTCAAGCAATGCAGATAGGCAGGAAAGTAAGCCAATTATTGAGCCTGAGATATTAATGACAAGAGATTTAGAACACACAGACAGTTGGGACCGTGCTGAAAGAGAGAGGGACATACGTCAAGGAATTGATCTAGCAACCACTTTGGAAAGAATTGAAAAGAATTTTGTTATTACAGATCCCAGGCTGCCTGATAATCCCATTGTAAGATTATTCTTTTCTCTTAACAAAAAAACATAATCATTGAAAGACCAATGATATCCTCATAAGTGCTGCATCTTAATTCATTTAACTACCTGATATTCACAAGTTTCTTTTACCATGTTTGCTATCACCCCAAAGGCTAGCATATAAATTCTGTTTCTCTCTGAGTTATGTACTTGTTTATTATTTTGTTATTGTATCTAAAACATGTTTTCTTGTGCAGATTTTCGCATCTGATAGCTTTCTTGAATTGACAGAGTACACACGTGAAGAAATTTTAGGAAGAAACTGCAGGTAGAGAATGTTTTGCCCATCTTTTTCTTATAAGCTAAAGAAATTAGGCACACTGTATTATTGCAAGTTCTTATTATAGACCATGCTTCACATCATGTTGATTATCCTAAGATATATAGATTTGTTGGAGGGCTAATAGATTGCGACATGTGAATCAGGTTTAACACCTTTGGGATTACAATTTGACAGATCTTTCTATGGCTTTTGAATGTGAATATCAATCATCCTGATACATCCTCTAATTTTCATATTTTAGTAACTAAATCTCAATAAGTTCTAATGCAAGCCTTCATTAGCCCTTATTTAATTCCTCGATTTATGGTTCACTATGGTCATCAATATGCAAAATAAACTTCTTCAAAATCTTCAGATTCCTTCAGGGACCAGAAACAGATCAAGCAACTGTTTCAAAGATAAGAGATGCCATTAGAGAACAGAGGGAAATTACTGTGCAATTGATTAACTACACTAAGAGTGGTATGTCAAAAGTTTTGTTCCTGAAGTGGAAGAACAACCAAAAGTTGGATTATTCATTTTGTTGAACAAAAAAAATATATATTTCAGGAAAAAAGTTCTGGAATTTATTCCATTTGCAACCAATGCGTGATCAGAAGGTGAGCTACACAATTATTATCATGTTTCTTGTTATAACTCATTATTTGTTTATATTTCTGGCTAATAGTATAATTTTTTCATAATTGCAGGGAGAACTCCAATACTTTATTGGTGTCCAACTAGATGGCAGCGATCATGTTGAACCCCTAAGAAATCGACTCTCAGAGAAAACTGAGCAACAAAGTGCTAAGTTGGTACATTTTCTAATATAAGTTTGTCCTTTGCTTTTCAGTCTTGTATATCATGATGAAATGAAATAAACCATGGAAAGCAATTTAAAATGTTGGCTAATGCCTATAAAATATAACCTGATGCCAAAAATTCAGAACAGATTCTATCAATTGTCTTTTCATGTTAAGTTTTATATGGTTAATCATTGTTTGTCTAAATAAAAATGGTTTCCTTTATCAGGTCAAAGCCACAGCTGAAAATGTTGATGAAGCAGTTCGAGAGCTTCCTGATGCCAACTTGGTAAGGTATTCCATCCACTTATTTTTGTTTACAAAGAGAAAGAGATGTGTTCGGTTAAAATCCTGAAGTTAGTTATATCAAAAGCATTACTCCTATGTTTAATATTACTATATTCAAAAGGCTTCTAGCTGTTTCGAAAGTTCTAAGAAATTATGATAATTTTAGTAAGAGAAATTTTCATTCTAGAGTTTTATCATTCTTGTAATTTCCTTGATAACCCTTGACAGATATAAAGTAAATTATTTAATCGAGTGTACCGAATCTTTTACCTGATGAATTTTCATGCTGTCAATTTTAGAGGCCAAATGACTTGTGGGCTCTGCATTCTCAGCCTGTATATCCAAAGCCTCACAAAAAGCATTGCACTGCATGGGAAGCAATACAAAAGGTAATAGATATTGTAGTTCCATCTATTTAGTTCTTTAGCTTAACAAAAGCATCGTTTCTGATTGGGAAATCCACTGTATTCTCCATGTATATGCTCTACACTATTGTTTTTGAACCTGGCACTTCTTTTTCTCAATGAGAAACACTTTGGTCTTGGCTTGAGGTTTTATGAAAGAAGACCGAAGATTGCTTTGCTATATGGTCCAATGCATGCAACTTTATTTACCATTGACAACTTAAAACTCTTTAGAACAATGAATGCAGGATCTGCTACTTAACAAATTTTTTAAAGATAGCATGTTGCGTTCAGAAATTTTGAATAGTTCTGTAATAAAATGTATAACATGTCTTTTATTCTGCTATGCTATGCACTCTCTGAGATTTGGAATATTTTTCAAGCATGACAACATTGACATGCTATTCAGATTTCAAGTAGATTTACAGTGCATTTGTAAAGCTTTAGTTATCCTTCTTCATTAAGAATTTCAGTGTCTAACTTAGAAAATGTAAATTTTATGATTTTGACTTTTGTAGATCAGAGAAACCAGTGGAAAAATTGGAATTCATCATTTTAAACCAGTACGACCTTTGGGATGTGGAGACACTGGAAGGTGTGTCTAGTTTGTATCTACTGTTTCTCCAGTTGATTTACAGTTCTTATTGTTTCTACAATAACAAGACCTTGTCCGGCTTAACTTCATAACCTTTGTAAAAGTTTCTGGCACTGAGTGCTTATGTATGTTCTATGGATGAATGTATTGATTATTCATAGCATCGTACTTCCCCCTAGAATAATTCTCTGGTAACTTTTCATGTTTATTGCATTAGTATTTACATTTGAATTTTATTCAAAACCTCTAAATGTGAACGAGAAACATGCATGCACAATTGCATTTGTTGGAGTTTTGTTTAATTACTTGAATTACTTGTTAGAGACGCACTTTTATCTGCACTATTTGAAGTTTTGATATTAACAATTTAACTGCTGATGTTTTATTTCAATAAAAAAGAAAATTAGGAAGCTAAGTTATAATATTTACCTATAAGAAACTTCTTTGACAAAATTGATCAAAATTTCAAGGTTCTAATAAATAGTTCTGGAAGCTCTAAAAGAGTTAATACTAATGACCTGGGACAGAAGAAATGACCTTAAATAAGCTCGGTACTGAAAGGGCCATATTTGTGTTAATGAAGTGTTCAAGTTTTATTCCTTCTTCTTTGGTCACACATCATTTTTTTATGTTGTTTTAAGGCTTTCTTTCAACTGATGACCTTTTTCCATCCTTGTGAATTTGAAATGGAGGAATATCATTGAATTTTTAAATATGACAAACAGAAGAGACACGACACTAAGAGATCCAAAGTTGTTGATAATTTAAGTTGCTCATCTTCTATGTAATAGTTTACTCGTTCAAACATAAAAAAAAAAAAAAGTGATTCTAGTTAATCGTGGTTGAAGCTTTAAGAAACTCTAGTGGACATTTAATTTAATTCAGTGGAAACAGTCCATATTTAGGATGCACACAAGACATGCTTCATATTAATATACTGTTGTTCTCTCTCTTTTCCTCTAGGTTTCTTCTATTGTTTTTTCAACGGACGCAGATAAATGTTCACGTCTCTCTCTCTCTCTCTGTCTCTCTGTCTTCAGTTCATATATCCTGACATGTTTATGCATATTTGTCATTGGTCAATACATACTCACATCTCAAAAAGCACTAATTTTCCCAATTTATCTTTCATTTTGAGAAATTATATACTTTTTTCCTTTTTCTCTTTTCACTATGGTTGCAGTGTTCATTTAGTGGAACTGAAAGGCACAGGTCAACTGTATGCTATGAAGGCAATGGATAAATCCATAATGATGAGTCGCAACAAGGTCAACTTGCACTCTGATAGTAATCTCCTAAAAGCATTATTAATTTTCCTCTGAAGTGTCAGTTCACTTTGTTTTCATCTATGATATATCAGGGTGTTTTGTCACATATAGCTCAACTCATCCTTCTCACAAAGTGATTGGATTTTTAATGGTTTTTTCTTCATGTGGAGCATCTTTCTCATGTAAATTTATTTTAATTCTTATTTTAATATTATTGTGAAACAAGTGATTTTGGGGACATGCCATATTTTCTAAAGCATTCAATTTGTCACTTTGTGATGCAAAACCTTAATGAGTTCTCTCGAACTCAAGACCTCCTGCTCTGATACTATGTTAAATTTCGACCTGCTCCAAAAACTTAAGCCGATGGAGAATGGGTTAAATTTAATCATTTCAACAATATGAAAATCTAACTCCTTAGTATATAAGAGGACTTTCATAAAGTATTTCTAGCTGTTGGTGAAGTGTATGTTTTATGTTTATATTTGTTCTTTTCCCTGAAGCAAATTACCCTTTCAATACTAACAACAAAACAGTAGTGATTTTGGCTTGTTTACATATTCAGGTTCATCGGGCTTGCATTGAAAGGGAAATCATTTCACTACTCGATCATCCATTTCTACAAACATTATACACATCTTTTCAGGTACTATAACTTTCTAATAATTAAAGTTTAATCCCATCAGATTTATTCACTTTAGATAACTTTTCTATGTATTACAGTTGTTCAAGTTTTCAGGTTGTTTTAAGTCTATCTATTATGTTACAATTTTGTAGGTTATTCTATTGGTGGTGTTATCCTGATCTTCACCTTTTAGTTAGGACGAAAACCATGTATGTGTATTGCACATTATCCTGAATTCAAGTCATGGCATAGCAACAGCCCTATGTTACCCTTCAGAGTACAAGACCGTTTCACTGATTTAGTGATGCAGGAAAATAGTGATCTAAGAAAGTCTCTTGACAACCCTCCAAGGTGGTAGTTGATTTCCTTCGGAAACTGCTGGAAGCAACTCCATTCAGTCCCTTTTACCAACTAAGAATGTCATAAAAAATTTGGTCTAAAAATCATCAGCTACCTCCTACATGTCTTAATTTCGTTCAAGTTACTCAAACCATTTTTACACTCTCTGTAGTCAAGTTTGAGATCAAAATTTTGCATGTAGGACTCCTTCAGCAGCTCATGGAAATCCCTATTTCCTTCTCTGGTTCTTCAATAACATCAATCTTGTTCTTGTTGCAACCTCTTTTGTTCCATCTGCATTTGTTGTTATTGCCCTTGGATCAATAGTGCAAGCAGAGTAATGTGGGCGGAGAATAAAGGGGTTCCTCTTTCATCTGCTCTAAGTTCTCTTTCCCTAAATCTGCAAAAGATACATTCATCTCTTCCTTATCATTTTTGTCACCTATAGGAAGTCTATCAACCATTTGTAGTAGGTATTGAGATATCATGTTAAGTATAAACAAAAAGAAAGAAGACAACAAAGTGATTAATACTGTATCCCCAAGTCATCCTAACGTTACGATAATCACATAATAGAATCTAGGTTTGATACCACAAAACATCCAAAACCCTGGTTGCACGTGTGTCAAACCCAAATTTGAGTCATGACATGATTGCACTAGCAAGTTTACCCTGTAGAATACCAGGACTCTTTCTTCAAAACATCACCCTATCATCCATAAAATGAATAAAGAAAACTTCAGACATCAATCATTTCAAAATACAGTTGTCAATGAATACATGTTCAAAAAGACTTTAGAACAAACAGAAAATTCAATTAGATAAGAAATGTATGAAAACTTATTTATCAAATTCAGTAATTTATGAAGAATCATAAGTCCTCTAAACTGGAATCTTGATGCTAGTACTGCTCACATTTTCCTTCCCCGTACCTGAAACGGGACAAATATTGGCAAGAGAGAAACTCAATGAGTAAATATGTACATATGTGTGTGTGTGTGTGTGTGTGTGTGTGTGTGTGTGTGTGTGTGTGTGTGTGTGTGTGAGTGTTTATATATTGACTTCACATCATGTTTAGGATTCCTGTTTATGAATAATATTAACCCTTTCCTGTTAGAGTCAGAATGTTCAATTGAATCCCCCATCAAGCCCAGATACCCATTAGCTTATATTAACAATTGACCAAACATTTAAATTGACGATGTAGAATTTCAGAAAATACAGCTTTTAAAATCATGTTATTGTGTTTTGAATGCTGTAATATTTAACGCATGTTTGGTTGGGGTATCTGGAAAAGGTATTTATAGGAGGGGAACACCTCAACCTCCACGTCAAGTTTCTTTTCTATGCAAATATGGGAGGGTCAGAAGTATTTGAGTGACCTTTCATCCTTTTGTCCACCAATTTGTTAATATAATTTTGTCCACTAATAACTTTTTGTCCACACATGGGTAGAAAGTAAATTTTACAAATTTTAATTCTCTTTCCTTTGACAACCAAAATATTTCTCATTTACATTCCCTCCACTCATACAAAATGATATCAAAGTAAATGTTATTACTCCTATAAGGGAAGTAAAATACCTATCCTCTATCCTTTGCTAACCAAACAAAGCCTTAATAAAATAGATAGTTTTGTTATTATTGATGACTCAGTAAGAGTTAGGCATTACTCAACAGTCGGGCACCTTTTTAAATTAGCTCTTTATAATTTATCATTAAATTATCTGATCAATTTTCTGGCACATTTTCCTGCTTAATTGTTGAAAATCAAGTAAATACTTATTTTAATCCTTTTTTTTTGTTCCATTACTCAGTTTTATTGTAAAGGTTAAAAAATTGGCTTATTCATTAAAGGATGATACAGTTCACACATAGGTAGTATAGATACACATAAGACAAAAACTCTGCATGTTCTTGTTCCTTGAGATACTTTAATCATTACTCCAATCAACATTTTGAAGCAGAGTATCTTCTTTCATTTTATAAAACCACAGAATCTTACCTTTAACCTTTTTCTATCCTGAAAGATGAATAGTTTCTGTTGGATACACCATCCATTTCGGAAATGCACGTTTAGATTGGAATCCGTTTTTCTTTCAAAAACAAAAAAATTCGAGCCATTCCATCTTAGATGGGTGTTCCAATCCGGGTTTGAGTTGAATTTTTTGTTTTTGAACAAAAAACAGGCTTTAATCTATACGTGCATTTCCGGAAAGGATGGACACCATCCAAATGGATGTTGTATCCAAACAGACCCACTTGAACTCTTCATATCCATGTTCTGAATTTCTGAAACTATATATTTGTGTTGATTATATCAGATATATCATTAGGCCCTCATAACATGATAGTCCAAAACACAAGTGTTTTTCTGTGTTGAAAACTCTTGTGTTTTTCTGGAATATTATACTTTAGAAAAGTACAGTAAATGAAAAATATCAATTAAAAGTTTAATTACATGGTTATATCTCAATCTCACACTCCAAACCAAAAACTTATTATCATGATAGGCATTTGATATCCATTTTCAATGTAAGTGTATTCATCTCCATGGCCATATCCCATACCACCTCTCATGTTTCTAAAAGTTACATCTGTTTTAACATGCTTAGGTAATTTTTAGAAATTGATTTGCTGTCTGCATTGCGGAAGTTAAGAAAAAAGCACTGACATTTCTTCATCTACCAGACAGATACACACGTTTGCTTGATAACAGACTTTTGTCCTGGTGGAGAATTGTTTGCATTGCTTGACAAACAACCAATGAAAATTTTCAAAGAGGATTCTGCAAGGTATTCCAATTCCTTAGCTCTACTGCTTAATGGTGACAAAATATATATATATATATATATATATTAAAACCTCATGTTGATGCTGATGATTTACTGCTTCTGTACCATCAGAGAGAGAGAGAGAGAGGGAGAGAGAGAGAACACGCTTGTCTCACTAACATATAGATTCGCAAGGAAGTTTGATAAGCAGGTAGACCATTTTAGTTAAAATGCCCTTTAACTGCATTTCACAAGTTAGTTTAACTGAATATAGTGTGCTGAAGAATACTATTTGGGTTATTCTAACCCATGATTAGGAAAAAGTTTAACAGAATTTTTTTAGCTAATATGTATAATTTAGTACTGAATTACATCCCTTTCAAAACATGGGGAAATTAAAGTAGCCTTGGTGATAATTGTTGATCAATTTACAAACATTAGCTTCCAGGGAAAAGTTTAGGTTTTGCTACAATGAAATAAAAGAATACTAATTAAAACTATATTGGTTGGACAAGTTGTTTTGGCTCCCATTGTTACTCATGTCAGAGATGTAGCTCTCCAGATCATATGAAATGGCAATTAAGATTTCAGTGACCCTTTTTTTTTCCACCACTCTTGTTCTGCATTCATGAAATGTTCATCAGTTGTGTTTCTATCTCACCTGCAATTGCTTCCCAGGTTTTATGCAGCGGAGGTTGTGATTGGTTTGGAATATCTTCATTGTTTAGGTATTTAAAGATTTATTAACTTTTTGTTTCACCAGCACTTAATATTAATTTCCTCAGGAAATAAAATTGTTATCAACATTGTTTGGATCTTAATTCTCCTTTCCTATGAATAAAAGCTCTCCTAAGGGTGAATTATTATTCCTTTTGTGCAGATTGAGTTTAAGATGCATGGAGGGAAATATTTATCAGCATATGCATTAAGGATAATGGGTATTCAAATCACATTATTTTGAGATAAAAAATGGGTATTTGCAGGTGGTGACATGCAAGTGGTGTAAAAGATTTAAATAATAATTCAAAGTTTTATATAATGAGATGATAGAATAAACTTGAGGGACTTCAGTTTGATCACAATTTGCCGAAATGGGGAATACCAACAAAAGTTTCACTATACTAATATGCATATATCACAAGCATATCTATGCTCCGTTCACTACTTAGACACTCTTTGTTTATGGTGCATTATATTGTTGAATAGATGTAAGATTTCATTGGACACAATTAAATACAATTTGGGAAAAAAAAGTGAATGAAATAAAATAAAAAGCCAGCAACTACTTCAGAAAGCCTTGTGCAGCATATTATTGTGTACTTCTGAACTGTCTTTAACAATTTTCCTTTCTTATGTCATGTTGTTTCAGGAATCATTTATCGAGACCTAAAACCAGAAAATGTGCTACTCGAAAGGGATGGGCATATTGTGCTAACAGACTTTGACCTTTCATTTAGGACAACCTGTAAACCCATAGTACGTCTCACTTCCTCATTTTTTGTTCTCTTGTTGTATAGAGAGGATTTCTGATTTCATTCTCAATTATACTGTCAAGAAGCTGCTTCTAACTTAGCTCTATGTACGGAGTCATCTCTTAGTTTCTACAATAAATTTATTCTGTTCTCATCTGACCTTTGAACTGAAAAATTACTGGGAAATTGCTGAGGTTGATCATCTACACTGAAATTGCTTCTTGGCCTATTTATATTAACATAAATAAAAGCATCTTCCTTATCTTAGTCTCTAGACCCTGCAGACTATCCACTCATAGATAGCATAAAAATTTGAGTTCAGTTTTTCTAGCTGTTAAATCTTCTGATTCATCATTTCTATCCATCTTCCTTCTTTTGAATTTACCATTTCTTTGTAATCCATGAAAACTGCACACTTCAAATCCTTGCCCTTGTGACATCTGTGAAATTTCTGTGTTTAAGCTATCCTCATATTCATATCCATGTATCCTTTGCTCTTATATATGCGTTTCAGGTTATTAAGCATCCACCATCCAAGAAAAGAAGATCTAGAAGTGATCCACCGCCAACATTTGTTGCAGAACCAATTTCACAATCAAACTCTTTTGTGGGAACTGAAGAGTACATTGCTCCAGTATGTTTGGCTCATTTTGGATTTTATTAAACTTTAACATTTCCTTTTTACCCTCTTAGATTCCCAGTAGTATATGGGCATAATGTGCATTTCAGATTATTTGGCATTTAACCAAATGGCTCCTATTGTCCTTCTTGTTAAAAGACTCCTAACAATGGTTAGAAATGCCTTGTCAATACTGGAACTGTCATTTAATGTGATGAAGTACATACATCATTCACACAACTTTTTCTAACATGATAAAATAGTTCAATTCTTGAATATTCATAATTTATTACCATAATCAACTATATGTTATTGAATTTCAGAAAACTAACAAGAAAATGAACATTTTTGTATTGATAATAATATCAAGTCTTCTAGGAATCTAAGCTTGATTGCCATAAAAACTGGAGTGGTTAGATATGTGCAGTCCCTTAGGAGGAAAGATGGCCCAGCCAGCTTGTGAACTGTTCTTTTAGCTGATAAAGGAAGGGGGTTCTCGGGGCAAGTAGAGGGGGGAAAGTTTTCATACAACTCCTGTTTACTGGAAACCGGGAATGAACTTTCCTTCTATACCATGATTTCTGATAATAAGTAATCAAGGTGATCTCAAGCTTTATATAAAATGTTTCCCGGGATAATATACTGTAGAATTTGTGAAAATAAGTTGTGGCGAGCTGCTGGAATATCAAGTTTGAAAGCTTCCTTACAATCCTGTTACATGCCTTTTTCTGTTTTCTCATGTTCTTTTGAAGAAAGTTAAGAATCAATTTTTTATTTTACATTGCATTAATTTCTTCATTGATCTTTATTGGCAAATTTCTACATCATTTTATTGTATACTTAAAAATTACTTGATTTCAGGAAATCATTACCGGCGCAGGCCACAGTAGTGCCATTGACTGGTGGGCTATTGGTAAGATGACGTATTTCAAAATATATCAATAGCATTTTTCACTTGGTTCATGGTATCAATTTCTTAAAATAATTTAGTTGCACAGGTGAAGATCAAAGGCAGGGTTGCGGTTGATCCATATGTAAAACAGAAACTCCCTCTGCCTTTCCAATTTGATGAGTCCTATAAGAGTCCAACCCAAAAATACAATTCAATCGTAGAATTTGGAGACAAATTTAAGACCTGAATCTTGAGATCTTAAATATATTTGGCATCAATTATAGGAAGTTTAGGCCATTGATGGGTATGACCAGAAGCAGCTAGCATAGGTTTGAAATAACTAATCCACCAGAATGTGTTATTCATCATTAAGGAAAAGAATAGTTCGAAGTGCTGTTATAGTTAAGCTCAATGAATGAGAAGTAAAGTCTTATATGAAAAAGACTTTGTGATGCTGATAACAGAATGACCATTTGTCTTAGTCCTACTGACTTATTCACTGTGCCTTTTTCTCCATTGTCATTCTTGTCCCAACTTTATAGGGTTATTTATTTATATATATATATATACATATATTGTGGTCAATCCATATTTTTACAAGAAGAGAGCCAATCTAAAGAAAATCCTTGAAGAAACCCAGTCCAAAGTTGCTGATTCACACAAGAGAAGCTTCAGATTGATAATGAGAAAGTTTCAACAGGCTATATTGTGTGAAAGGATTATATAATTTCAAGCTCTCAAACTCTGGTTCCTTAATGGACTATCAAATTTGCTACAATCTGATCAGAACTTGTGTTCCACAAGACTTCTTTATGATTTAACAAAACATCAAATATTTTTCTAGATAATAGGACAGCAGAAAGAAATTTTGTTCACTGGGGATGGGGACTCACCATTTTTACTTGACTTACTTCTATCTAAAAAGATTAACATGTATTGTCCTCTTTAATGCTATTGATTATTTCTGTTCAGGTATCTTGCTTTATGAGATGCTTTACGGCCGTACGCCATTCAGGGGAAAGAATAGGCAGAAGACATTTGCCAACATCCTGCACAAAGACCTCACTTTCCCGAGTAGCATTCCCGTAAGCTCATATCCTCAAAATACTACATGGTTTACCTATTCAACATAGAATAGGAAAAAAAAGAAATTTTATGGGCTTTCAGGTTAAAGATTAATTGTTTATTTGATTTAAATGGAAATAGCCAAATCGTAAAATATGTATTGTTCAGAAGAAAATAAATAATTCAGAGTATCATCCAATACTATGCATTTCTAGGAAGCCCAAATACTACTGGAACCTCAATGTAATGAATTAATTTCCTGGATGGAATTGCAGGTGAGCCTTGCTGCACGGCAGCTGATAAATGCACTGTTAAATAGAGATCCAGCAAGCCGTTTGGGATCAAATGGAGGTGCAAATGAGATTAAGGAACATGCCTTCTTCCGCGGAATAAATTGGCCACTAATTAGAAACATGGTACTGATTAACTTGCTTGAATTTAAAACCAATCTTTAAGGGTACATGTTTTTGTATGGAAAACATGAGTGTGAATCCTCTATTAACCTGCAGAAGATGTGTGCTGGGATACTTATCTTGAAATTCATCTATGTTCTTTCATGCAGAGCCCACCATCACTAGAAGTGCCTCTTAAGTTAATCGAAAAAGATCCAAATGCAAAAAATGTGCAGTGGGATGATGAGGGAGTTCTTGATCCTCCAATGGACTTATTCTAAAGGTATGCATGCGTCAAAAGAGTTACCTACCGAATATGGCATTTCTTGAGATAACATAATAAAACCATCTATTACCTTGGAGTGTGTTCTTCCATACACACACAATACATGGTTTGGATCCCAAGAGCTTGTCACACCCCATGACAACAACTATAGTACTTCTTATTCATTCTCAATTTGCAAAGGTGGATGAACCCATATACAAACACGTCTATTGATCTTAAATGTTTCCTTGTGATGCAGACTGGAAATTTCAAAAGCACCATTTGCTGGAGAAGATGGAACTCTCAGTAGGACCCATTAATTTTCTTATTGTACAGGAAAGCAAATATCAAAATAGGTTGTTGTATGAGTATCCCATTTTCATGTAGCAGAAAAAGTTCTCAGGGTTGTCCCTAAATAGTAGCCATGAGATTTACCTGTTCTATTCTAATGAAGAATCTTATGTACGATACTTACTAATAAACAAACTTATGTAATTTTGTCGCGCCAGATGTTCACTTTTTGTATAAGACATTTAATAAGTGGACAAACTTTTAAAACTTACAAAATGAGTCTTTTGTTTTTACCAATGTTTTTAAAATTGAACTGTACATCAAATCGGTTGGATAGAGGGGTTAAGGTCGGATCGGATTTGGTTGGGTTTGTTTATTTTTTATTTTTTAATAATTTTTGTAATTATAAATTAATAATATAGCATTAAAAATTTAAATGAAAGTAAATTCTTATTTTTCAAATAAAATTTATGTTTATTTTTTAAGGAAAAACAAATATTATATTGTTTATGACTAACTTTATTATAAAAACAATAATTTTGATGAATGAAAATATGATTATAAATGAATAAAAAGGTAAGTATTAAAGATTTGTTATAAATTTTGATTCCAAAAGAAGATTTTATTATATCAAAATAAAATAAAATATAAAATATCTTGTAGCACAATGGGAGAATGCTTGTCTTTTGTCCCTGAAGACTTAGGTTTGATTATCTTTATTATTTGTGTTTTGAGCTATATTATCAACTTTCATGTATAAAAAGTTTCATCTTTTTTTTTAATTTATATATATATATATATATATTTCTCGATTATATAGGCATCCTAATCGATCACATTAGCGTTTCATGTTTCTGCCATAGTTTGTTCTAGTATGAGTTGTTTGTTAGTAGAATGCATGTTTATGGTTGTTTATAGGTTGTTTGTTCGTGCCTATAGTTCAAGCACATTGATTTGAAAAATGGATGAAGTTGAGAACCTAGATCTAGTGAGTGTGGGACATGCATAGGGGTAGTTTACTTTCATATTATGGGTTATGTTAGTGTTGAATGAATTTTTCTAGTTAGTTTATAGTCAATCACAAGATTGATATAGCATGCAACTTGCTGAGTTGTAACTGGACGTTCCAGTTCAACGTGAGTTTGAAAGATTTTTCTGGATTGTTATGTTCATTCTATGGATTGTTTCAAAACTACATGAGTTGTTTCAAAGTTTTTAAGGATTATACTACAAGATTGTTTATATTATGGATTGTTTGAAAGTACTATGCAGTATTGCAAAATTATTTTTGTTCATATTATGGATTGTTTCAAAGCTATATGGATTGTTTTAAAGCATTATGGATTATAGCACTAATTGGCCAAAACCATTTAGATCTTGACTGGAGGGAATATTGTTGATGGTGGTCAACCAAAGACAGACAATGTTGAAACCTCTAGAGAGCGCTAAGACCAAAGACTTTCTCAATATATAAGCAAACTGAACACACAAGAAGGCAATGCTTACGGAGACATGCCTAGGTAAATACAAAGAATGATGGGCCTGACAACAACACACAAGAAGGTGACAATTGATGAATGTTGTTTTTCTGTAGGGTAGTCGTGACTTAAATGTTGCATGTATATAACCCACTTTTTTTTATCCTCTAATAAGCTATGTGTTTCAAAGTGTTATGAGTTGTTTAAAAGACTTACGAGTTGTTTTACTAACTATATAGATTGTTATGGTATTAGTGTTAACCTTAGAAATTGTATCCAAGTAACAATTCATTTGTGATCCAGTACATTCCAACATGGATTGTTTGAAAGCCACATGAAATGTTGTACAATATATGCCATACGGATTGTTTCAAAGTTTTATGCGTTGTTTTACTAATTGTATGAGTTGTAAAGGGCAGATAGATAAATCCATAAATTTATCTGAGTAATCCATTAGCTGTTCCGATACATTGTGGCATGAATTGTTTACAAGCCCAATGGAATGTAGAACAATCAGCTATATGAGTTGTTATTTTGCTAACTACATGGGTTGTCGTGGTACCAGTGTTAACTCCATAATTGTTTCTAATTTGCTACTCATGTACTTTTTCTTAAAAAATTATGGAGAAAATTATATCTCTTCGATTAGCTTCTATTCTTCTCAAAATTATTTGTGATAATCAAGGAGGGTTTGTGAGTGGAAGAAATATATCTGATAATATTCTGCTAGTTTCGGAGCTCATTCATTCAATTAATAAGAAATGTTTAGGTGGTAACTTGGTGCTTAAGCTAGATATGTTAAAGGCTTTTGACATGGTGTCTTGATATTTTATCTTCTATGTTTTGAAGAAATTAGGTTTTAATGATCATATCGTTAGTAATTGTTTAACTCAAAATAAATTTTCAATTACTATAAATGGTTGTCTTTGTGGATTTTTTCAAACAAGTCGGGGTGTGAGGCAAGGTGACCTACTTATATTATGAGGAGAAGACAACCCTTCAATAGGAATTAAATAGGTTGTCCCATAAATGAATTCCCTATTTCATATTTGGGGAGTCTAATTTTTCCCATTAAGGCTAAAACTTTGTATTATGAATCTCTGATTGATGTTGTTAAGGGAAGAATAGAAGGCTGGCAAAAGAAGTATCTCCCTATTGGTGGTCGTTTAATTCTCATTAGACATGTTTTAAATGCAATGTCAATATATACTCTAGCAGTTATGAATCCTCCTTTAAGGGTTATTAATGAAATTGAGAGGCTTTTGGCAAACTTCTTTTGCTGCAGCTCTGAATATAGGTTCAAGAGGCATTGGTGTGCATGGGATTTGATATGCAGGCCCTTTGAGAGAGGAGGTTTGTGAATTCATTCATTGCATCAACTTGTCCATGCATTTAAGTTTAAATTATGGTAGAGATTCAGAACAAATTCATCATTGTGGTCAGAGTTTCTTAAGTTGAAATACATTTTTCAACTAGAAATGCCACTACAACAAGGAGGATCAAGGGTTTGGAGGAGACTTCAGCATGTGGCGAAGGAGGCTGAATCTTTTATAGTTGTTCTGCTAGGGAGGGGAATGTGTCTTTGTGGCATGAAAATTGGCTGCTTAGTGGAAGATTAAATGAATATAAACATTTTGAGCAATTCAGCTCTTTGAAAGTGCATAAGTGATCCAAAATGGGGAATGGAATATAACTTTTTTGTAGGATATGCTGCCTCATATTGGAGAGGAAGTTTGGAGTGATTTTGGTGTTGACATGGTTGCTATAGATGATGATACTTATATCTGGACACTTACTCATAAGGGTCAATTTTCTCCCTCATCTTTTTTAAAGAAGATTGAAGGGGATTGACTGGGTATTGAAGTTCATTTTCAACATCGAATCATGCCTCTATCTCTTACTGTTTTCATGTGGAAGCTGTAGAATTTATATTTGCCTTTTAATTAAGTACGAATATGTATGAACTTCTAATTGCCTTCTCGCTGCCATTGTGGCCATCATACAAAAGATACGGTTCATCTGTTTGTTAGATGCTCTATTGCTTGATAGGTATAGGATCACTGTTCTCTGGATAACTAACAATACATCTCATATTTTGTTCCTTGAGAGTATGCTAAAGTAATGGATTGTATGGGGGGAATCTGTAGGCATTTCATCTTGTCTAATTAGAGGTTTAGTTTGTCATGAAATTTGGGCAGCAAGATGTAAATTTTTTTATGATGAGGAGGAAAGTTCTGCAACTACAATTATTCATAAAGTTAATTGATTATGCTCATTTCTTCCTTATCAATAAAATTAGTTCTTTGTTGGGCATTAGTGTTTGGTCGAGGCAATTTAGGGGATGCATTCCAATTATCGGGTGGTGAGAGGATGTTGACCATTTGGTGTTGAATGTAGATGAGGCTTCAAAGAATAATCTTGGATTGGCAGGAGCTGGGGGTATTGTTTGTGACTATAGTGGTGCTATCATGGGAGCTTTTAGTAAATTCCTGGGAAGTACTACTAATGTTTTGGCATAGTTGGACGCACTTAAAGGGGGCTTAAAATGTGTATGATATGGGTTGGTGAGGTGTTCAAATACAAATGGATTCTGAAATTTTGGTGAAGGTGGTGCAAGGTTGTGTTTTTAATCCTTGGTTTGCATATAAGGATTTATTATTCATTCGGAAACTTGTGGTTGTGGGCAGTCATTCTATCATACATGTTTCTGGTGGGGCAAATCAAGTGGTAGATTTTTTGGAAAATTTAGCTTGTATCTCAACGTTTAATGAGAGGTTTTATTCTTTTAACTCTTTGTCACATTTTAGTAGAGGGCTCTATAATCTAGATGATAAACGTATTCCTCACCTTAGGCATGTGTCAGTCTAAGTTGTTTGGGTTAGAAGTGGATTTGTTTCCACTTGATTGTTTAACTCTTTGCATGTACATATTTTGATAATAAACAGGTAAGGGTTTGTCAATTGTAAACCCCCTATCACATTGGAGGTTTTCATAAAAAAGAAAAAGAAGTTGTTGTTCATGTGTTAAAATATACATCATCTAACATCATAATATACACCATCATATTATTGAGATAAAAAAATATTCATATTACAATTCTCTCTATATGCATATATTTTAAGAGCAAATTCTTCACTCCTTTGATCTTCATATTTTTCAAGTCTTTAGGCACACCGAATAGAATGGATTGTATGGCAACAATTTTTCAAAGCTTCCTGGATTGTTTAAAAGCTAAATGGATTGTGTTACTGTCATATTGACTGTTTTCATAACACTATGGATTGTTGAATAGGAGTGTTATCTCCAAAAATTCTATCTAAGTTGTTTACGTTTCTTCTATTACTGTCTTAGGGATTGTTTAAAAGTTATATAAATTGTTTCAAAGCCTTACAGATTTTTTTTGACTGCATGAATTGTTAAATTAGAAATATACAAAATCAAATTTGATAGTGACGAGATTGAGTGTCTAGCAACACAACTCTCCTACATAGGATTTGGTCGAGTATATTGCCAACAACATGGTTCTTGGAACTATATCAAGTGTCCCATATAGTAATTTCTAAGGATGAAAAGATTGTTCATTGAGTACACTTGTTGCATGCCTTTGAACTTTATCACCTAACTTTATCCTTGTTGGTGGCCAATGTTAAGAGATGTATTGACAGCCCATTGTTCCCTGCTGTGAACTAAAAAGCTGTCCATATCCATACTCCTAGTAGATGGTTTCATCGTAAAGAAATAAAACAGATGTATAAGTTTATCATATCACAACCCATATGATATAAACAATCTACCACATATAAAATACTCAGATATAGTAGAAACAACCCAGACAACCCATTAACAATCCAACGTATATAAATTACATGTATATGATATAAATAATCCAGACAACTCATAAATAACCCACAAAATTTAAAATACAGATATTGTATAAGTTATCAGAACAACCCATAAAGGCATAAACAACTTACTGCATATAAAATATACAAATATGGTATAGATAACCCATACACAAAACATCGCATATAAATTACACAGATATGGTATAAACAACCCACAAAATAAAAAAAACACAAATATGGTATAAGTTATTAGAACAACCCATAAGATTAGATGGACAACTAGAAAAGTCATGCCTTAAAGCAAATATTTTAGTTTTCGATTCAAAAAACAAGAAGATTCTAATTTTTATTGAGAAAACAAAACTCGTTAAAAAAAAAAAAGATAATGGTTACAGTAAAGCTTGTTTCTTTAATTTTTTTTTTTTCATTTTCAAAGCTTGTTTCTTTAATTTTTTTTTCATTTTCAAAGTTTAATGTTGAAGAAAGATAAGGCCTTTCTCAAAAGGAAAAAAAAATCAAACTTTTGAAAAATCAACTGAAGAAAACATTCAAAATTCATACTCGATAATGGAAAAAGAAAACTTTCGCCGAAGTGAAAGGAAATATCAATCGCAATAGTAGTAGATTTCATATTAAGATTGGGCTTGTGTGGCTTGGTAGATCTGAGAAAATTTTTAGGGATAAACTTTTCCAAAAACATGTACTCTTAGACATAATTTGTAAAAGTTAAAATTGTGGCCAAATTTTAAAATCACTATCCAATTTGACACTTCTAAAAAATTGCACCATTCAGTTTTTCCTCGTAGAGGGAGAAATGGAAACTTTCTTATATTTAACTAGTGAACTTTCCAACATAGTTGACAATCACTTTATTATTGAATCAAGTAATTTTATCTATAAATGAAATATAAACTGTATCGGATTTTTTGATTTATACCTTTTTTATATTATTAACAATCTCTTAAAAATCATAGAAGGTAAAAGAAAAAAGAAAGTAAGAAATGCCCTATTTGTACCTTGTTCAAACCATATTTTTTTTGTATAACTACACATTTAATGAATGTTCATATTTAAATTTAGTTTAGATATAAACTGTTTTATTAAACGATTACAATTTACAACACAATTTACAAGAGCTCTCCAAATAAGTTGTTTACCTGAATTGGAGAATCATGCTAAATGACTTTTGAAATTCCTCTATTAAAATTATCTTTGTATAATTTTGTGAAATCAAATATTACATAAAAATATTTAAGACTTTTCTTTTCTTTTATAAAATTTATTGAATAATCTTTTTATAAAAATCAAATATCTTATATAAAAGTTTTTTATTTAGGGTGGGGATGTTCACACATCAAAAACTTATGAACGAACAACCTTTTTTTTTCAATTTTGTTTTTTGTGAAATGACTCAAATATGCCCATTTAAAAAAGAAAGAAACAAAAAAAAATTTAATTGATGAACACACAACCTCAAAATATACTTATGCTGAAACTACAAAGTTGGCAAAATCGGGGGTCACTCATCGCAACCAAACAAACAGCTCCAACTTCTTTTGATTCCACATTCAACCATATCTGGTAAATAAAGGGTTTTGAAAGACAATGGAAGCGAACAATGCATCTACATGGGCAAATGAAGCTAAAATGGTAAGTTCTTATGGTAGTTTTTATCTATTTATATCGTTTGCAAATTGCTTCTGTCGCACAAAATTTCAGTGAACTAGGGCCGACCTAGTATGAATATAGTCGGCAACAGGTTACTAAATTATCTTCAAATTTTCGGCCAAAGATTATCGAATTTTCTTCGAATTGTCGGCCCCCTATTGCCGATCAATATGACTTTAGTCAGCCATGTCTTGCCGAAATAGTTGATACTTTTCATTACCTTATGAACGACCAAGATGTATAATGTCATCAATAACTCGCCGACTTTGATGATTATTTTACATAAATTTGATGTTCCTTATAAGATATATTTTTTAATCTCACAATCACTTCCTATTTATTTGTAAACCATAATTTCTAGTAAAGGAAGCAATGAAGTGAATGATTTATCTATAGTGGTAGATTATATACTACACATTTTACAAATTTCGAGGTATGTGCCATATTAGTTTAAATTATAATTTGTTTGAAGTGTTTGGTATTTAATTTGCTATTTGAATTGTAGTATTTCCAGGGCAAAGAAGCTTTAATATCGTGGGCAAGACAAAAGGGTAAAGAATTGGGATTTGTTGTAGTTACACACCATTTAACTTCTACCAATTCAAAGAAAACTAAAAGCATATACTTGGAATGTGAGCGGAATGGAAAATACAGAAAAACAGTGAAGGCAAAAGGCGATGATTCCAAACTCAATGACTACAGTAAGATGAAAAATAAGAATGTTGGGGCAAAGAAATGTGAATGTCCTTTTTCGCTAGTGGGGAAATGCTTACCTGGTGACGACGATTTGTGGCTTTTGGAGGTGAGATGTGGCACACATAATCATCCAGAATTGCAAGACTACGAGGGCATTCATTTGTTGGTCGAGTACAACCCCATGAGGAGACTATTGTTACTGAGATGTCCGCTTCTTTGGCAAGACCGAAGGATATCTTATCATCATTTCTACACATCAACTATGAGGACAATATACAATGCTCGAGCTAAATATAGGGTGAAGGAGAGGGCCGGACATAACCAAATGCAACAATTATTAAGTAAGATCAGTGAGAATGGTTACTATGAGAGCATAGGAGTGATGGTGACATCGATGAGGTCAGAGACTTGCTCTTTATTCACCCCACTAATGTTGCGTTGTTGCATACTTTTCCTAAGGTGTTGTTTATGGACTGTAAGTACAAGACAAATAGGTACGGTCTCCCTTTGTTCGAGGTTGTTGGTGTGACATCAACTAATTTAACGTTTTCAGTGGCTTATGGATATATGAGTGCGGAACGTGAGGACAACTATTGTTGGGCTTTGTCAAGATTGAAGGAATTGATGAGAGAAACTCCTATCCTTTTGTCATCACCACAGATCTTGAGTTAGGACTAATGAATGCCATATCAGACATGTTCTCATATTCACGACACTTGTTATGTAGGTAGCACATTTTAAGAAATGTTCTAGCAAAGTGCAAGAAGTATTTCAACAAAAGTATGTGGGAGAGCTTTCTTACTAGATGGAATGCACTTGTCTTGACACAAATAGAGGATTCATATTACTGCAACCTTAGCAATTTGAGATGGACTTCTCATCTTATCCAGATGGACTGAGCTACGTCAAGGAATTTTGGTTGGATGACTCTAAGGATAGGTTTGTTTCGGCATGGACAGATCAACTTCGACACTTTGGCTGCACTACAACGAATAGGTTTGTTACTTTACATTTAAAAATTAGTGTTATATTATTAATTGATTCTTACTTGCTACATCATAATGTGATCTGAACTTCTATTTTTTCGTGGTTTGATTTGTTCGTAGGGTTGAGAGCGATGAGGAATCTCGGCACCTCTCAAGGCACTTTTGAGAGCTATTGGGATAGGATACACCAACTGTTGGAGTTGCAACACAACGAGATAAAGTCTTCTTTTGAGAGAAGCAAACATGTTATGCAATACCATTTCCGATCTCAGGTTTTCAAGGAGTTGCAGGGGTTTGTTTCAATGGCCGCCCTAGATATCATCCTTAGGGAGTGTAAGTTGGCTGATGTTTTAGGGTTCAAGTTGCGAAAGGATTATAGGTGTAGGATTAGGAAGACTCACAGATTACCATGTGCTCACGATATCATTCAGATCCGTGTCGAGGGAAGGCCTATTCCTATGTGTGCAGTCGATCCTCACTGGAAAAAGTTGGCCATCATGATCAATACCGACCCCTCGACACACGATGCTCCTTCAGTTTCCCAAGTTGATATTGGCTTAGAGTCTGGGTGGTTACAGCTTCGGAGTAAGTTTGAGCAAGTCAATGAACATGAGAAGCGAATAATGTTAAAAAAGCTTACTGAAATATGTAATCCTGAGACCACTCATTTATGGGAGTCGGCAGTGAGGGTAAAGACACAAGGACGTCTTGGTGGAGGTAGACCGAAAAGCCAAATAGATATAAGCACCAAAAGGGATCCATCGGCATTTGAGTTAGTAGATTCTCAACAAGGCATGCTTCTTATTCATGACATAGATTCGTTGGCAAGAGGTACCCCGGTTTGCCATGCTGCGAAGATGCCAGGTAGGAAGAAGAAGCAACCTCCGCAGTGTGGCAAGTGTGTTAATCGCCATGGGTTCGTCGATGCATTGCCTACATGGATGCAGCCTTGCATTGATCATATAGAGGATGTCAGTGCTATTGATCATTGTGGTTTCCATGCTGTAGTTGGATTAGTTAGATACGGAGATGACGACTGGGCAAGGGTTCAATCAGAGCTTAGTACATAGATGGATACTCGTGCTGAGCTATATTTCTCTATCTTTGGTGATCGGTACGCTGAGATACAAACTTCTCTTGATTGTTTTGAGTTGACTGTTCCATTTGATGGGTGGATGATGTTGGCCCTCGTTATAGCAATTGTGTATGGTTGTACAGTTTGCTTCTTCTCTCACGCTATGTGTCTGATTTGCATCCCACTACGACAAGCTTCCGGCTTTTCATTGTTTTGGCATTAGATCAGTATTGGCTTCATTAAAATAAACCATTGTGTTAAGGTCTTCATGAAGCCAAATTCGGTTATACCAAGGATTCACAGAGCCTGGTACGAGTTCCACGCACCTCATGTGCAAGGGTGGGATAGCCAATATACAGATCGCATTGCCTACTACGATATGATGTCTAGCACTGGCCAAGATGACACAGACACAGTCAAAGTAGTCTCTAGGGATGGTGATATGTAATGTAATTTGAACTTGTAAGTTATGTTGTAGTTTGAACTTCTGGATCACTTACATTATGTTTACTTTTCAACCAAGTTTAGATTACGTTACATTATGTTCATAAATAATATATACATTATGTTACATTATCATAACTCATCTCTTATATATACATTGTATATAGATTATGTCACATTATCTTAGTAATATATGTAGATTATGTCACATTATGTTAATAAATAACATATACATTACATATAGATTAGGTTAATAAATTGTATATACTACTTATGTTCCTTTATGTTTAAAAATAATATACGCTAGGAATATCAACAAATAATTCGTTCAGGAAAGGAAGAAATCGGCAGTAAGTTAATGACTATCTTAGGTAATAACTACGGTTATAAAATTCGCTTCCTTTTTGCTGACGACTTCAAACATTTTCAGTAATAACTGGCCGACTAGGTAACAATATAGTCGTCTACATGTGGCCGACTCTATTGAAAAAATTCAGCATCACGTGGCCGAATTTTTTGAGGCTTCCATGAAATCGAATTTCAAACAATATATGGCCAAGCAAGCAGTCTATAACCTGCTTATGATGTCCACCACTAGGTGGTGATTTAGTTTTAACAACTAGGTTTGACCTACTACTCATATATACATTACTTTAAGTTATGTTGTAATTTGAACTTGTGTTAAGTTATGTTGTAGTTTGAACTTCTAAGTTAACAAATAAGATTACATAATGTCACATTATCTTAACAAATCTTATATACATTATGTCACATTATCTTAACAAATAAGATAAACATTATACATAGATTATATACTAATATAATGTCACATTAAATTAACAATCTTATATACATATTGTCACATTATCTTAACAAATCTTATATACATTATGTCATGTTATCTTAATAAATAATTCATTGAGGGAAGGAATAAAATTGGGAACAAGTAAATGACAATCTTTGGTATTGTCGGAAACGAGATGCTGAAAAATTTTATAACATTCGGTGACCTATTGCCGACAACATGAAAGAATTTCAAAAATAACTTACCAACTAGATTGTTATGCAGTCATCCACATTCTGAATATTTTCTTCTAAAAATTTAGCGACACATGCTCGAAATTTTGGAGCCTTCCATGCAATCAAATTTCAATGGCAACAGATGGCCAACCAATCTGTTTATAACCTTCCAAACAAGATGATTTAGTTTTAACATTAGAGTTTGAACTCTACTACTTATATGTACATTAGGTTATATTATGTTACTAAATAATAAGTTGTATATCCGTCATGTTATATTATGTTATTACCCCAGATACATTGATTATGTCATGTTATCTTTGCAAATACTATATACAAGGAATAATAAGAACCAATTTGTTGTTGGGGAGAACGAAATTCGGCCACAAACTTCTGATAGATTAGACACTAGTCGGAACAAAGCAACAGAAATTCTAAACATCAGTCGGTCACAAGTTTCCAACTAGGGCCACCATTTCCGGTAATAAGCTGCCGACTGTTCAGGTATGTAGTCGGCAACAAGTTGCCACCATGTCTTAACAATTTCAACAGCAAATGGCCGAATTTTGCAATCAAATTTCCAACAATAGATAAACATGAAGCTATTTATAACCTGCTTACAAGCATAACCATACACTACTTTCCAAGAGGATGGAAATTAATTAGGTTATAATACTATATTACGCGTCACGAGTATTATAATATTCAACACCGACAAGTACAAACTGACTTGAATTACAACGTACTCAAAAGAAACGGAATACAACTATCTAATCCCTCCATCGACGTCTATAAACATGCAGATCTCTGGAGCAGGGTCATCCTCCAGAATGATATGATCAGGGTCAAGAACATGACTTAATGGTCCAGCAATGTCAGAAAACTGCTCCATTAAGTAGGTTGATGATTGAAGGGAGTGATACTGGGGTCCGCTCTAAACATCTCTACCAAGCCGAAGAAAATTCATCCAATGTTGTAAATCATCTGGTGTCATCACATATAGAGCATCCTGACCAGAAGTAGTGTATCCGTGTATAGAAGCAGATCTCAGGGACGGTGGCTGCATATATAAATGGGACACTCTCCAGTACCATGTCATATAACCACGCTTAGTATCCAAACCAGCTCTCACTACCATCTGGGGACATTGACGTAAGTGAATTGGTACCAAATGTAATACATAATTCCTCCAATTGTCCGAAACCAAGTTTAGAAATGCTCGCATCTCCGGGGTCATATGTCCTCTTATGTACTTGCAAACTACATTCAGAAATGGCAAGAATGAATCCAAACTGCCTCAATACTCGATATGGGTGATAACCCTCGAAGTACTCCATGACACACAACGTTCCACAGAAGAAGGTCATATCAACGAGGGGATGTTGCTGTCGACAGTCTTGATATGAAGTCCATTCAATCTGTTACAAAAACACCAATCAATAAAACAAGAATTATAAGTAGTATTTTTACCAAAAGCTTAAATATACATAATATTAAATATGAAGCAACATTTGAAGAAAATTACCATTTCATAATCAATGGCATCCAGTTGCTCAGGATTGCTTACAACCTGTCAATACTACTTCCAAGGGAACGATTTGCATCCCACATCAGAGCTCTTGACTCATGGAGAATGCACCACCTTCTGGTTCTTGAAGTGCTCATATATCCATGCCTGTAGTAAGGAAATGGGTCCGCTAAACTGCTTGCATCCCCACTGGCATGCTTGTCCTAACAACATGTACAGATACACTAACACTCTAGCACCCCATGCGTATCTATGTATATCATGAATGTTAACTAATAATTGTAATAAATTGCAATTCACGCGAGTACTTGTCTTGTCCGAGAACACTTTACAGCCAAGTAAATAAAGAATGTAAGCTCTCACACAAGCTTGAATCCTTTCATCACTATCATTATAATTGAATTGACTGTAGCGATCTCTAAGCCACTTCAATCGCACGGATGATGCACCGGCCTTCTTTCCTAACTCATCCCTAGCATCCTCCAAGGTACATCCTAATAACCTCACAAGCAAAACCTCCCCCCTCAAATGGTCCTCCCCAGGTCGTATACATACCGCTCGTCCGGTCATAGGAATCCCGTAAATGCATGACACATCGTCTAACGTGATGGTCATCTCGCCCCACACCATGTGGAATGTGTTAGTCTCTGCATGCCATCTCTCCAAAAAGGTGGAGACTAACACTCTGTCCACGTAACGGTATAGAGATCTCGTGAGTGGAGCTAAGTTGCTTCCCTCGAGAAGCGTGTGAAATCTCTACTTGTGTTGCCTGTCTTGCTAAATATCCCATTTCACCAGCTGCTCATGGTGATGCATGCACTTCAAAAGGTCCCTTTCCTGCATTTAAAGTTTAACTAGGACTTAGTAAATCAAAATTATACACTAACGATATCAATAACATCATAACAAAGGAAAACTTATTCTAGCCTTCCCGCCCCAAATATATCTTGAAGTGGGTAGAGTATTCATTTAGCAGTGACCCATCTTCTGGGCTTCCAGGAAACAGTCTGTTAGACTATCATCCTCGTCAGAAATTTCATCCACAACCGAGTCTACTTCAGGTTCCAGAGGAATGTCATTATCCTGGAACTCCACATGAGGATTCGATAAGATGGTTTCAAATTCTGCTTCAGGAATATCAAGATGCTCCACTGGTTGTGCAGAAGATGACGCTTGCTCAGAAGCATTACGCCTATGACGATTAGATGCCATAAGTGCTTCCCTACCTAATCTAATGACCCTCCGCATGATCTAGTAAAACAACAAATGGTATTACTGGTATATGTTATATGAGCATGTCAAGATGGAAAACATAGTTCCAAAAAAGAATGTTACTTTACGGCCGGCATGAATTCAATTCAAGGGTTTAATCCATATAAATTCTCCAATTGAAATTATTATGTCAACCATAACATATAATAAAATTCTAATTTTAGAATGCTTCAATAGTTTTGTCAGCCTAGGTCCTTCTTTTCTGTTTTTCTATTGCAACACCTGGTGATACTCTCTCTCACAAATCAATTTGCCCTTTTCAAGTTTCCTGTAAATTTAGCTGTAACATTCAACTTGTTTTGACATTAATGAAGATTTTGTTAGTCTAAAAAGCTTTATGGTTCTAGGCATTTGCAGAGAGTTTAGTTGGTTGTATGCAAAATAACTATCTGAATAGTTTATTTCACTATCTCGATAGATGATTACCATAATTTTTGTTACAAGTTTCTAGTTTCTTAAGTATCATATTCTACTTAGCTACTTCATTTTCTTCTCTCTTTGTTGGTGTCATTTAAAGTATTTTCTAGAGTAATAATGAGACAGTATTTCAGGTTTCTAAGGTGCCCAGGTTTCAGATTTCAGGTTTCAAAGTTAATTACATTGATTATGCCTTTCCTACAATGTGATGGAGGACATGCAGAGATTGAAAACGAAAACCATTGCTTGCTTCTTAATGATAAATTGTTTTCCTGCAAATTTAATTTCCTCTATTAAGTTAGCACATATAATTTACCAATATGCATCCTCTACCATTCTCATGCCCCAAATACTCCAAACGGATCCCCAACCTCTTTCTTATTTTACAGAAATTCAATATATTAATCACTAGAATCTGAATTTGCCTAATAATAAGTTTAGTGCTCCTCAAGTAGAAGGGTTCTGCTAACATATACTTTAAAAAAATTGATATACACATTGCAAACATAATAATGTTTTTAAAACACAATCTACAAATCTTTCTGCATTCAATCAAGGAATAAATTTAATTCAAGACTTTAATCTGCAAAAAAATCTCCAATTTCAATCCATTCTCCTCCATCAACAATCATAATTTTCATACCAATTCAACCCATCCTCAAATAGAATGGACAAGTGACTGTCGGCGGTAGCGGAAGCTTGCAACTGAGTGGCAGTCGTGGCTACAAATTGCAGCACTGGTGGTTGGCGCCCCCACATGGTGGCAGCAAGGTCTTGTCGGCAACAAAAATGCCCAATGTCAGGCGTGAGAGAGAGAGAGAAATGGACCGACTGGAGGGAGTTTAATTTCAGCTGGGTTGTGTGGAAATAAGTTAGTAAGTGTCATATTGATTTGGCTTGGGGACTTTTTTGACTTTTATGGGTTGTGTAATAATAAAATTGGGGTGTGTTTTTATAAATAGTTGTGTGAATATAATTTGTTGCTGTGTGAACATCTGTGCCCTTTTATTTATTAATCTTCACAACTCTTGTGGGTGTGGATTATCTCTGTCATGCTATCCCAACTTCTTGCATATCATGTTTTATGGTGACTTAAAAGTACCTCATCTAACCTCTATTTTTTCTTTTTTTTTGTTTTTCCTATAAGGAAAATTGACATATTTAGTCCTCAAATATTTTACGTTTGGTATCTTTGGTCCTTATTTTCTTTTTTTAATCTTTTA
>JAWZTD010000082.1:6897040-6936245 GCA_035221335.1 Echites panduratus
TGAAATAAAGAAATTGTTCATTCGAAAGGCATAATCAGAGAAATAAACAATTGAATCACAACAACCAAATATCAGTTGGAATCAAGTAATGAATTTTCAAGCCCTGCCATTAAAAATTTGGCGAATAGAAGCAGCATGTGAAATCAACTGGGTAATCATCAAAATCATCCTCACATAAGAGCTCCCAACAATTTGCGTCATTTATAACAAAAGAAAAAGTCCCAACAGGTGGTTAGTAATATCAACCAAAATCTCCACAACAAAGACACTATTAAACTAATTTTCTTCACCACAAAAAACCTCAAATCAATCTCACTAGACAAGACAAATGATTCTGCTATAGCTATAACTGACCAAAATACCTAGTTTGTCTATAATTCTGGGAAAATCCATAACAATTCCAAATATGAACCACCACAAATCTCCTATGCTTACCATTTGTAAATCTCATGCATCATACATTATTTGCAACCCAGACATTATCTCTCATCAATCAGGCATACTGAAACAGATCACAGAGAACCGGATGTGCCTCTTATTACACAATACAATGCTAAAAATTTCTATAGATTTGATCAGATAGAATAGTTCCCATTAAGTTATGAGATCCCTAATCCTTTCTCCCTTGTTTACCTCTCTGGAATAATCACCATTTAGCAAAACGTAACAACATTTTTTCAAAATCTGGATAGAATGGGCTAGAAAGTTTTGCAAGTCCTTAAATAGATCTGTTTAATTTTTTAGGATGAACTAGCCAAAATTTCTAAAATAGTAAAATAATGCACCAAGAATCCAATGTACCTAGTCCTAAACCATTGTATCGGCACAGTCACACCAAGAAAAGAGAAAATTACATAACTTTGGTTTTTAAGAATCTCTCAGTGCTGGGAATTTGATGAGGTAGCTAAGATTTATTAATTCCAAAAAACATAAAAATTGAACAGAAGCAGGGTTTAAGCATAAATAGATTCAATTGCAGAATCTTAAAATAAATAAATAAATAAAGTAAATAACAACTCATTGCATACCGACTGTGTTTACTTGATGAAACCAACGTGGGACAGACTATTCCTAATCAAGATTCTCGGAACTTTGATCATCAACTGATATTAGATCCTCCATAGAGTTCCAATACATTGCTAAACTATCAAATTTCTTATTCCTGACGGAGGCAGGAGGCAGGAGGCGGCGGTGGCTGGAGCAAGACTCAGACCTGATTGAGCTGCCGGTGATGGGAAGGAGAGGAAGGGACGGTCGGCGAAGGGACGATCGGCGAAATGACGGTCGGCGAAGGGACGACACTGAGAGAGGGACGAAGGGCCGGTGGAAAGGACGAAAATGGAAGAGGGATGAGAGAGAAGAAGCTGAATAGGAATATAGGGATAAAGAGAGAATATGGGTTTTAATTAGAGGGTATAATTGTATTTTTATTCTTCCCTTTGATTTTAAAGATTAAATCTTTTAAAAAATGTATTTGAAGTTAAAATTGGGTATATAGTGAAATTTGAATTGTAAATTGTATAAATTTAAAATATTAAGTAAAAGTGGATATATATGAAATGTGATATTTCAAATTGGTATATTTGAGAATTCCCACTTATTTTTTGACACCTCTCAACAACTTAAGCTATAACCGCTTCTTATTATAGATAGATAGATAGATAGATAGATAATATTATATTATATCACAATATTTATTAAATTAATTTTTTTTTGTAGAATGACCGGTGATATGCACGAGAAACTTACCTATTTTGTTATATAATATTCATTGAATATTACCTATTTTGTTAAACAATTCCTTTTTTTTATTTTAAAAGTTAAAACTTCTTTAAAAGAAAAACAAAAAGTCGATCTTATTTTTCTAGAAAATCTTAACAATTGTTATCCCATAAACAAAGATATTTAAGCGTATTGATAGAAGAGGAGGACTTTCTACATCTTATGACAATTCAACCAATATAATGCACAAATATGAAAATAAGTACTCAGATTAACATTAATATGGGAAAAGCAAAGAAGGGAAAAAAGAAAAGAATAACTTACATTAGTAAGTAGTCACTCATGACTTTGGCAAAGACGACTAAACTCAAGGTTTTAGCTACTCTGTAATTTCATTTGTATCCAAATTGTTACTTGAATGCAAAAGAATATAAAGGAGGTGAGTGGTAAATAATATAAAGAAGTAATTAATATTGTATGATATGAGAGAAGCCAAAGGGTTTAAAAGGACGGAGGAATGCGAATAGATATACATTATCTTTTTGAATCCATTAAAAGTTTTAATTAAAGAAATTTTTAGAAAAAACAATTATTACTAAGGATTCAAAAAGAGTGAAAAATGATTTTTTTTTTTTTAACTTTGGGAAGCATAAGACTCACGCTATGCGTAGAAAGTGATTAGTTGTCTATGTAGTAATGTACAAAAGTTATAAAACTAGAAATAAAACATAATTTAAAAAGTAACACAACGAATCATCCAACCCCACCTAATATTTTTTTAATTAAAAATACCTAAGAATAGTTATGTATAATTTTTTAGTATTTTTAAAAATCGTGATAAAATTGATATTTATAAAAGGGTAAATACTTATGATTTTTTTTGAAAGATATTTTTATTGGTGTATAATAAAATTAAAATTAAAAACTCATTAAAAAAAAAAACCTCAACATGTCACCTCACTCGTCAATTTTATTTGATATTTGTTTAGTTTATTTAAAAAGGTTTTTGTTGGGATATGAATTTATTTTCCAGAACAATTGTTTCTATATTTTTCTCAACAAATCTTTGATTTTTCTTTATTCTATCTTTTTCTACTTAATACCCACCAAAATCTATTATATACATATATATATATATATATATATATATATGTGTGTGTGTGTGTGTGTAAAGCAAGCTTCCAAAATTAAAAAAACTTCACCTTTTTTCATTCATTCTAAAACCGGAGGCATGTCACCTCACCCATGTTCTTCTTAATTTTTTAATTAAAAATTTTAATAAATTATATAACAAATATTCTAAGATAAATATTGAATTCACTTAACATTTTTAGTTTCCAAAGAGTAATTAAATAATAAATTATATAATATTAAATTAAAGAATCAACTTATACAAAAAGACTTTTCATATTTTACCTATATATTTTTATAATAGAACAACAATAAACAAATTTTAATAAAATAATATTTTTAAAGGATTTAACCAAATATGAAAAGGAAAATAGCTATTTATGCACATAAACTATTTACTATTTACTCATAATACCCATAAACTTTGTTTTCATCTATTTATGTACAAAATAAATTCATCTGTATTTATTTCTACCTCTCCAACACGCCCACAGCAAAGCCAAGTCACTTTTCTCACATGAAAGACATGTGCTTATTGTTTAAAGGCAAAATAGTCCTTCTAAATCTATTCCAACCAGAAAATAATAGTAAAATTTATCACCTGTATTAAGCTAACCTAACATGTTAGAATTCAGAATTGAAATTTAATATAGTTTTACTGTTACTTTCTGGTTCGAATAAACTTAAAAGAATTATTTTGCCCTTAAATAATAAGTAAATGTCTCTCACATGAAAAAATTGACTTGATTCTACCATGGGCGTGGTGGTAGGGTAGAAATAAATATACATAGATTCATTATGTATATAAATAGATGAAAACAAAGTTTATGGATATTATGAGTGAATCATAAATAGTTTTTGTGCATTTTCAAAGTATAAAAATATGTATTTATAAACAATTTAATTTGATGAATATTCCTAATTCATTAGACCTTTTTGTTTTTCAAGGTTAATTAAATAAATTAGATACCAAAGGATGAATTAGATTAATTATTATAGAATAATATTTCAAATTCATTAGAAATTTTCATTTTTAAAGTGTAATTGATGGGGGATAAATTTTTCCATCAGATTACCCTGCTGCTTTGGCTCTTGTAAGAACAACATGAGAGGAGAAAATGGAATTACCGGTGCGGGCTGTCGCCCTAGGGTACACTCCGACGATCAAGTCAGTCATCAAAAAGAGCTGAGTAAGATGGAGAGTATACACTAAAAGAGTGAATGTATTCTCCTTACCTGTTGATCCGTGATCATGATCTCTTATTTAGGTGGAAATCAATCATTCTCCTTCAATTCAAGAGTTGTGTCCTGATGAAGTCAACTATATCCCATGTGATCTACTGTGATGTAGTGTGATTGAAAGAAAGTGCATCTAGTCAATTTTTTATCGTGTTTTCGCTTTGGGAGTTTCCTTGTTGGAGTGTGTTACATTTCCTTAACAAGTCTTGGTGATTACTAGGAAAGTATTTCATGGTCTCTAGATGTCTTTGGGGGAGCTCTTTGGAGACCTTGATGATGGCCTACGACCTTCGATTATGTCCCGGGTGACCTATATCTCTGCCGTAAGTCTCTGATTTTATAGGTCACAAGGCTTATTGAGATGGTAGGAGGTCGTGGTCATGCATGAGGACCTTGTGAGGTTTTTATCAGTGTATGTTTATAGAACTTCCTGGGTCTGGACCATAGAATAGACCAGGTAGGATCTTTACTCTGTGATCTAGGTTTTTGTGTAATTGGACATGGCCATTTTGCCCATCATTACCCCCCTTTGAGCCTGGCGATCTAAAAGAATTAAATGCCTCGGAAGTTGAAAAACTGCAAATTCAATCATTGTACCTTTCATTCAAAGTATGCTGAAGGTCGCTAGAAGGTCAACTGTCTAAACAATGTCGTTTAGCCTGTTTGATTTCATAAGTACATTAATTACTTATTTTGGCAACCAATAGGAGAGAGTGGCGTCTCTTGGGAACTTCCTTCTTAAACTAAAATGCAGCAAAAAATCTTTGGGATACGAAAAGATTTAACCTTTGGGTTTCTCTCTTTTATTAAATCATCTCCCCTCTACTCCATCTATTTTTACTGCGCAGTAATTCTAGAGGTCCCTTACTTCTCTCAAAGTTCTTCCTTTTCTTCTTCCTCTTTATGGAAATTTCTTACTAGTTGTGATTGCGATGGCATTCCCTGGTGCTTCCTCTTTTGAGTCTACCATGGCTAAGGCTGAGAATTCAAACTTTGATAGGGATTGGACAACTTTCCTCCAAACGTATTAGATGAAATTGTTGAAAAGCTGTTTCTCACTAAGGCTGAGAACTTTAGACTGGTTTATAAATCTTGGCACAGTGCCTTTAGGTCATATGATCCTTTTTTTTTTTTCAAGGTCTTCATTGCCGTCGTAGTAAGAGAACTTTCTTCGGTAAATTTATTGGCCTTCTTCTCTTTTCCTGTCTTTACCTTCATTTTTCCTTGCCCTGACATTTGTTTGTATTTTGTTCTCCAGTTACTCACTTCTCATAGCAGGCAGACGAAAGTGGTCGCAAAGCTCTATGAGAGCTATCTGATATTTACAAGGAGATGGAGAAAATTATGAGGAAACAAATTGATGAGGCTCTCAAAAGCAGTGTTCTTTCCCATGAACGAGATCTGGAAGAGCTAGAGCTGGAATAAAAGTTTGCCAAAAATAACAATTTCAGAGCAGATTGATTCTGGCCTCCTCAACCTTCAAGAACTACATGAAGTTTATGCTGGAGCCCATTATTTCTGCTGCATATGAGGAGACTTAATCAGGACCTCAGACCAGATCCTCAGATGCATCAGCTTTTTTATCATCCAATACTTGCTCGAAAGATGTTCCTTGGACTTGACGATGACCTTCCGTTTAAGGAGTTTGGGGTCTTTCTCCCTAAGACTTGGTTTCTGATCAAAGAATAGGTGTTCTCTGGCTCTATAGCTGACTAGCCTGTCCAGATAGCTTCTTCAGAACCAACAAAACCTTCACAAAAGAAGAAATGGGCTAATGCGGGGGACTCTTCATAGTTCTTGACTTCCATTTCCCCCATCTCACTCTCCTCTTTTTGTAACCTAGCTTGTATAATATAATTTCAATTTTCAAGAGTTTCTCCGCCTTCTTAGTTCTTCATTTGTTTTGACTCAGTAATTGATCCCTGCCAGGAGAGTCTTCTGGACTTATGTCAATAGCAAATTCCATATCCACTATAATGATCCTCTTGGCAAAAATTTGAGCATAATTATTGAAAGAGAAAGCGGTCATCTTCTTTTCTTCAAGAAAGAAACAATCAAGACTTGTAACTTATCTAAACTCTCCAGCAGACTTTGTCTCAAAGGGCAATTGTGTTTAGAATTTGGGAAGACTTCAGAAAAATCATATTTCCCAGCACAAGAAAATTGATTTTTGTCTTTTTTATTTGGAATTCCAATAGAGCTTGAGGAAGTTTATGTGTGGGGGGTCTCTAATGAATATACAATTTCTGTTGCATCTCCATTGATTGAACCTTCTAAAGTCAATGAGATAGACATTTACTCCTCAAGTAAATGTATCATGACTTACCCCGATCTTCTGTATCTCTTCATTCCCATTAGTATATCCGTTGATGAAGCTCTCAAAGCTTTCCAAACTAAAAATGTAGGTTAAGGTCTTTCTGTCATGCAACTCTCTTTGACTCAAGATCCAAGCTGCTCTAATCCAGGTTGTTAAGGTCCTTCAACAGAGACTTCTAAACCTACTAATGTTATTGTAGAAAGGTCTAAAGGTTTGGATGTACTATCTTCTCATCAGATAATTGGTTATGATCATTCAGGTAAAGTCATTTCCATTAATTCTAGAGTTGTTTTTTCTTTTGTTCATAATCCTACATTTGAAGAGGTCTTCGGAGATCTCAGACTTCGATACACCAGGCGAGAAGCTTTAGAAGTAAGAGAAGGAGTAGCTCTGAATGATAGCCTGCAAGCTCTGGATCTGGGGAGGAAATTCTGAAGGCCTGACTGTAGCTTACTTCTACTGTAGCTCTTTATACTTTTTTCTCTTTTGAGTAACTCTTGCAGCAAAATATTGCTTATAGCTTTTGTAAACATTCTAATTAAGCTTCTCTTTTCTTTTACTTTTTGTTAAAAACAAAGTCTATCTCACTGAGTTTTCTAGTTTATGAGAACTTCTTGGCTTCTGATTGCAAATATGATGGATGCTATCTTTGATAATGTGAATGAAATAGCACATAGTACTTAGCGTCAAAGTTTCAGTTTCCACATAAACTTGACATTTTATTTCAGGAAGGTAAAAGAAACTATATCTTTGAATTTTAGACTTGGACGTCAGGACTTAGGCACGGGAGACGTTTAAATGACTTGGACTTTAGGACTTCAGCATGAAGGACTTTTACATGACAAGCATTCCAAGGTCTCAACAATTGCCTACCTTCGAGGTCTGCTAGCATGTAGGTTCGTCCTTTATCCTCTTCCTAAATGACATAAGGACCTTCCCACCTTTCTTGCAATTAAGTTAATTGTCCTTATTTGCCTACATCTGACCTTTTGAGAACTATATCTCCCACAACAAATTTCCTCTCTTTTTTAGAAAACAGTTTTTTTTTTTTTTATGTAAGGCGGTATTATAGGGTCCCCACCCTTTCCATAACTTGAGAGAAATTATAGCTAAGCCAAAGGTTTCTAAAGAGTTAGGATATACAGTTTGATAACATCTAAAATCCTAACTTTAAGGAAGAGAATATTACCAGTGTAACAAAATTTTACAAGAAAATACAAGAGTCCAAAGACCATGTATTCGGTTGTAAAATTAAAGTAAATAGCCCTATGTGCAAAAGGAGCAGCAAAAATCCGGAGAGGCGGGAGTGAAGCAAAAATCGCAGCTGTCATATTCAAGGTCGTGAAAGTAGTCACGGAGCGAAATTGGAGGCACGTTGCTTGATGAGAAGTATACACAAAATCTGCAGCCCATGCTGCATCATAAAAGGAGAGGCCATCATTAATAAAAAGCCAGATGATCATAAGTGAGTAATGCTTGGTCCAAGACAGCTGGCCCAAGGATGAGAGTCTAGGATTGCACAGCCCAGTAGAAGCCCAAGGAGAATTGCTGGAGGCCCATAATAGGATGAAAAAAATCAAACAAAGTAATCCAGAGATTCGGGTGAAGTTACTGTTCATTTGGCATAAAGTCCTCCGAAACAATCCAGGATTGCTCCGGAATGGCTGAAATCGTTCCAGAATAGAGAGACCTTTTTTGAGGCAAAGTCTCCAGAAGAAGTTCCAGCTCTTTACCAAGGCAAAGACGAAAATACTCTGTAACGCAAGCATGCCATAATTCACAAGAATGATAGGGGTTGGGCAACCAGCAGTTCTGATTAGATTCCAAATATTCAAAATTGTCCAGTGCAGCAGATGTGTCGAAATGCAGAAACCCAAGTAATATATATTCAAGCACTCAAAGGAAAGATGGTCACGATCAGTCAACATCCATTTCCGCAAGAACGAGGTCTTATAATAATATAACAAAATCAGAACCAAATGATCATTTCAGTGCTGGTGATTATGTTCAAGACTAAGAAGTCGGAGGCCAAAATAGAACGTCTCCAAAGAATCAGCAATACCTTTAGCAAGCAAGGCAAGGTGTAGCGTGGTTGTCCCATTCCCATAACGAAACCATCTAGGTTCAGTAGTTACCGAACTGAAACAGAAAAAAAGCAGAAGACCTGGAAGCAGACAAACCAATATGATAGACCTTATAAAAGTGATCCAAATGGTTATACAGGCAATCATCCAGATTCTCCCATTGTGACAAAATCAATAATTGGGAGTTGATAAGTAGGTGGCAACATCTAGAAGTCAAAAGGAAGGAGAATGGTTCAAATCCATATAGCCAAGAAAAAACAGAGTAATCCTCACAGTTCTATAACTATCTCTCCAAGAGAATAGAATTATCAATAAGGTTAGGCATGAAAGGCTAGAAAGAAATATCTCACTGGATGCTATCTTAGAAAGTAAGGGGGGGTATGGGTTAGCAAAACGGGTCACTCTAATTTTGACAGCCACTCTGTTTTTTCCTCTCTAAAAGGATAGAGTAAAGGTGTGAGAACAAGGAAATATATACATGAAGATGAGTGCGATAGGCATAGTTCGGTTAAGACCCCAAACATTCCAAAAAAACCTCACAGTTCTGTGGCATTCGCTCAAGAACCAAACCAAAAAAATCAGATTTATGCAATATAGCTCACTAGGTGCTGTCTTCAGAAGTGTAAGGCGGTAAGGGGGAGCAGGAATGATCACTCTAATTTTGACAGCCGTTCTTTTCTTACCCCTCCAAGTGGCAAAGTGGGAGGTGAGTCCCACAGTCCAGAGTAAGGAATAACCGAAAAGGACCCACATAGGCGAAAGATAAGGAAGGAAGATTATGTGCCAACCGCTAGGAGGTTTCGGCGTGGAGACCTTATGATTAAGCTTGTGGGGAATCTGATGACCTTGAAAGCATTTTGCTAACAGATTATCCACAGAAGTCCTTTCGGTATCCAGATCCTGAAAGCAGCAAAGCCAAATAAGTATAATGTTAGATATATACCAGTAAAAGTGTTTAAGAAATATAAAATTAAAATGAGACCCAAAAGGCAAAAGAGCAGTGTGACAAAGATAGTAAAAATGGAAGTTCATTATGCTGGGAATCTGAAACTGGGGAGTCTATGTGCATCCATTCTACATTTGGCACGAACGATTGGACTACACAAGGCAGGAGTGAGTATCCTTTGTTGCTACAAATTACAAGCTTCATTTGCAAGTTGATCCGCTACGGAGTTTCCCTCCCTGAAGATATGATTTAAAGAATAATTCAGGTTAGCAAGCAACTCATGAATTTTTTGAAGGGTATGCACAAATTTCCAGTGACATGATTTGGAATGGATAATGCTTATGACAGCCGTGGCATCAACCTCAATGCATATGTTTATGAAACCTAAATCAATTGAGTATTGAAGTCCTTTCCAAAGTGCAGTTAATTCTGCTACAATATTCCTAGCCTCCCCAATGAATTCATGAAAAGCAAAGATGATATTCCCATGATGATCTCTAAGGATTCCACCCCCAGCAACAGGGCCCGGGTTACCTCTAGAGCAACCATCAGTGTTAAGTTTAACCCACTGTTCCGGTGGTGTTTTCCAGAAGACTGGGAAGGGGAGTTTAGGTTGTTTGACAAGAATTTGAATCCTCCAAGAGTTGGCAAGAGTAATGTCACCCTTCAAATATTTGAACTTAAAGCCTTTGCCTTGAGAAATATACCAGATATGGGAGGTGATCTTCTTGATGATGCGATATCGGTTCATAATAATTTTCCTGTGCTTATGATCATTTTCTGGCAGTCCAGAGGAACCAACCAAGGAGCAATGGGATGAGCAACCTGATGTGGCCCGAGCAAGTGTAAGAAGAGGAGGTCTCCCAAGCCTTAAGAATAACTAAAATATTTTCAGTTTCCGGAATATGGACCCTGAAAATGAGGCTGAAGTGTTACCAAACATATCGGGAGATATTACTTTGCCAAAGGATATGTTGTAGCGTCTCTTTTTGATTGCAGCATTGGCATTTGGAAGCTAGGGAGAATCCCTTTTGTTTCAATCTCATATCCACAGGTATCCAGTTATGGAGAACTCTCCACCAAAAGATTGATATAGTAGGGGAGATGGACGGGTGTCAAATATAGTCAAATGGGACCTTGTTCTTGGACATTCTAAAAGATTGCTAGGCTGCTTTTGAGCAAAACTCTCCATTGATGGCAGGCTTCCAAATAGGGATGTCCTCTTGAGAGGGGTTAAAATCAATCTCAAGGATTAAGCTTACAACCTGTTGTGGTAGGACTTGCAAGAGCAACATTTCATTTCATTTGCCTTCAATGTAGTAATCAGACACAAAGCAGTGTAGCATAGAAGGTTGTGGGAATGAGAGGATCAGCCGAGCATCTCCAAACCAGTGATCAAACTAGAAGGATATGTTACCCCTTCCAAGTTTCTAGAAAGTGAGGTTATCTACATGTTGAGAAACCTTTTTCATGCTTTTCCAAATAGAAGAAGCATTTGAAGGGGGGAGAACATAATTAGGTGGAGAAAATCTGGCATATTTATGGAGCAAGGATAGAGCCCACAGTGATTTTTAGAGCCTAAACCTCCACCAGAGTTTGTAGGAAAAAGCTTGAACATTCTCCTTGATGTCACGAACACCAAGTCTCCCTTCCAAAGTAGGAAAGCAGATGTGTCGCCATTTCACCCACTGGATGGAGGAACCCCAGAAGAACCTTGCCATGATACTGTTGATCTTCTTTATGACTAATTGTGGGGGTTTTATAGTTTGGAGGTGGAAGAGAGGAATGGAATTGAGGACACTTTTTATCAAGGTGAGACGACCCCCGGGGGTCAATAATCTAGATTCCCATCCACAGTCTGATTTCTGATCTTGTTCACTATAGGTTCAAACATGGCAATTGTTGTTTTGCCTATAAACAGAGGAGCACCAAGGTTTGTCATCTGGAGGTGAGAGACATTAAAATGGGAAGATTCTTTAATGTGTTGCACTCTTCAGGCTGAGACATCCTGGTAGTGCTAATAAGCTGATAAGCTGTACTTGGTATTTTCTTCGAAGAGCTGATAAGCTGTCCAGAAACATCCTGGTAGTGCTGCAAAAAACCAAGTACTCTTTTAGTAGGGTTTTTATTAGCTTTTGGAGAAAATACTACAATCATCTACTTAAGCAAGGTGACTAATTGGGAGCAATCCTTTGGCATCAAAATACATGAAAGGATGTTTGGCAAAAGCTTATCAATGGCTCTAGAAAGATACTCGACAGTTAGGATGAAGAGATAGGGTGATAAAGGATCTCCTTGTCTAATGCCACTACTAGAGTGAAAGAAACCATGAGAACTCCCATCTATAAGAATAGAAAACCAACAGTTACTAATAAGATTAGAGCAAAGGCATAAGAAATGGTCATTAAATCCAAATGCTCTAAGCACACCTATTAGGAAATCCCAATTGGGTCTATCATATGCCTTAGCCATGTCAAGTTTCCAGATCATGTTACCCCCCCAGACACATGTGTTGATATAATGAACAAGCACTTGTGCAAGCAGGATGATATCACTAATGACTCTATTAGGCTAAAATCCACTTTGAGAATCAGAAATTAAATTGGGGAGTATAGTGGATAATCTATCATTAAGGATCTTGGAGAATATTTTATTGGTAACATTACACAGGCTTATAGGCCTAAAGTCCTTCCATGAGAGAGGACATTCCAGTTTGGGGATGAGGACAATAGTGGTAGCAGTTATAGCACGTGGAAAAGGGACACCATTGAAGAATTTCAAAACAACATTATAAATGTCATCTTGAATGAAGTTCCAACAGGTTTGGAAAAACTTAGCTATGAATCCATTAGGACCAGGTACACTATCAGGGGGCAGATTCATCACAGTGTTCTTCACCTCATCCAATGAAGGACTTGCGCAAACATAAGCATTGGAGTCTCTGGTAACCATATGAGGTATCAGTTCCCTTGAAAAAGCTTCCAGATTAGGGTCAGATCCTGCAGAAGATAGGAGAGAGGAAAAGAAATCAGTGGCATAATTATAAATATCAGCTTCATCAGATAGGAGGGTATCACATGGTTAATTTGAAAAATCTTGTTTCTAACTCGCTTTCTTTTCACCATAGCATGATATAACTTGGTGTTTCTTTCCCCTTCAGCCACCCAATTAAAGTATCCTTTTGCTTCCAGAAATCTTCCTCCATGTTAAGAGTGAGGGTAAAGGTGGCCTTGCATTTGTTAAGGTCCCTGGGGTTAGCAGAGGAGGGATTACTCTTGTAATTTTGTTCAGTCAGGGCAAGCTATTTTTCAGCTTTGGAGAGATTGCTGAAGATATTACCAAAAGTGTGCTTATTCCAGTGTTTGAGGAACTGTTTCAGCCTTTTAAGTTTTTCTATGAGATTAAAAATACCATGCTGGAAAGTAGGAAGCATCCAATTATTTTTGACATCATCGAGAAACGAGTGATACCTAGTCGCATTGAAAAACCTAAATGAAGCAGGGATATGTATATTAGTCATGGAAACATGGATGAGTTGTGGGCAGTGGTTTGATTGAAGCTTAGGAAGGACTTGGATTGAAGTTTTAGGGAAGGTATCAAGCCACGGGTGGTTGATTAGGGTTCTATCCAATCTTTCCCAGATGTAGAAATTGGTCCAGGTGAAAAGTGGTCCAGAAAAACTTGCATCCTCTAAGTCACAATCCATGATGAAGCATCCAAAATCATTTCTAGCTCCCAACTTATTTTGAATGCCACCTTACTTCTCTCTATCATGCAGAATGATATTGAAATCACCTGACGCTAGCCAAGGAGTATCAGATGTTTTAAGAGAGGATAAGTCCTCCCAAAGAGTGACCCTACCTTCTCGGGAGTAGCTAGCATAGACAAAGGAACAAAAAACATATTTAGGTAATATAGAAGAAGAAATACAACAATGCACAAATTGGTAATGATGAAAAACAAAATCGACAGAAAGATGTTCATCATAAAAAATTCATATTTTCCCTGAAGTGTTACAATAAGCATGAGATAAGTTAAACCTTCTAGTGAAGAATTGAGGATCAAACTTAACTAGAGGTTCGAGAAGAACCATCATATCCAGTTTATATTTTTTCCTAAGATAATGAACTTTTTTTTTAGTATTAGAATTACCAATACCACATACAATCCAAACTAGGCAATTAAAATGATTCATATTGTAAAAATTGAAAGAAGAAAGAGTAAAGGTAGAGGACTAACAGTTGTTGCTCTTTTTGCGGTTACCTGTTGGGTACCTTTTTTGAGTCTTACCAGGTGGAGGGGGTATATCTTTGCCAGGGCAGATGGTTGTCCCCCAAAAGATTGTTGTCTCTTACCTACGGCTTCCATAAACTCCCCTTCCTCTACCAAAGGATTGTCCTCCTGAGGTGGAGAAGAGTCTAGCAGATTCACCAGTTTATGCTTGGCATAGAACTCTTGAATAAATTTTGCCTTTTCAATTTCCAATCTCTTTTCAATCTCAGAGTTTACAATTTCCAATCTCTTTTCAATCTCAGAGTTTAAGGAACTATTGAAGTTGTCGGAAGGGGGGATCATAGGAGCTTCTGCTTGCAGATCTTCAGCATGAGTAGAATCCTGAGGGGGCATCACTTGTCTCGAGGAACTTGGAGTAGGGGGATTCTCGGCTGGGGGGGGGTATTTTGTGATTTGTTAACTGGGACTTGAAGATTAGCCTCTTCTCCAGGCAGCTGGAATGCAGTATCATCTTCAGGAGCTTGAGAGGATTCAGAGTCTGAAGCCATAGTACCTTCTTCAGCACAAGTTTCAGTCCTTTGAGGTTGAAGGGGGGTTTTGTTATTAGGGGTGGTTGATAGCCTTTTAGGCAAAGATGTAGATGGGTCAGTTATAACTAAAGTGCCTTGTGATCTTTGAGGTGGAGGGGCTTCCACATCTTCTACCAAATGTTCTTTGCCTTTCCTTTTATTGACCACTTTCCAGGTACCATTATTATAAGCAGCAGGCTTCTTCGACTCAGTGGTGTGTTTTGAAGGAGGAACATCAGTTGGGGCCATAGGATTGTTAGTGAGCAAACAGTTTTCAGCATCATGGCCAAGATGGCGGCATTCGGTGCAGTACTTAGGGACATTCTCGTATATTACTTGTTGGAAAAAGCCTTCACCACGAATATCTTCGTCCCTAATCCAAATTTCAGCAGGCATAGGTCCTAGTAAATCCAGTTCAATGCAAATTCTAGCACAGCTAGGCCGAGAGCTACTTGCAGTAGGTTCATCAACACAAAGGGGATTACCAAATATGCTTGCAATAGCTTTCAGGGCATCTTTAGGAAATAGGTGAACAGGAAGTTTTGGGAGGCTTACCCAAAGGGGAATGAGGGAAGATTCCACTTCTGGGCGGAGTTTGGTAGACCATTTGAAGACTCTCATTGGAAGACCCATGAAGCTCCAATCTCTTCGTAACCATATTATAGAATAATCCTCTTCCAAATCAAGTTCTATGAGCACATGTTTTTCATCAATGAATCCTATTGAGAAATTTCCTTTAAGTCCAATTTTATCAAAGCATTTGGTAAGTTCAATTTTGGACAGGATTCCATGGGAAAATTTCCCAACTAGAGCAAATCGAAGGGTGGAAGCGAGTTCATTGATTTCATCCTTCGAAAATTTAATGGCAGGTCCTCCTTTGTATGAAAAAGGTTGTTTAGGGGAAATTATGCTAGTATGTGAAGGAGCAGAGTCATGAAAAGATTTGACATGGGTGGGTCGAGAGGTGGAACTGGCAGTGGCTTTGGGACCTCTAACAATATTGGCAAAGGAGGGTTTAGGGGGAGGTTGTAGAGCTGTAGGGTTGCTGTCTGTAGGTGCAAAATAGGCAGGTGTGGGCAGGGTGTTGGTCATGGGCGTTGTAGATGGAGGTGGCTGGTGGGATGGTTGAGGATCTGCCATGAGAGAGGGCAGTCTCGTAGCAGCTGCAACAGGAGCTAAATTCAGGCTGGGTCTGGTTGAAAAGGAGTGAGTGCTGCCGAAGTTGGCGAAGTCGCCGACGAGCTTGCAACAGTCAAGTGAGGATCGACACGCGGCCCGAGGTAGAGAGTATTTACTCTAAGTAGAGAGCATTTACTCTAGAGTTGTGATCTGCCTTTTGTATCTTCTGTTAGCTTCTAATGTACTGCTTTTGGCTTTTTCAAGGAGGTCTAGGTCTACCCATCTCTCCCCCTATTTAGAACTGAATTATATTCAGTGAGCCTTAGGGTTTTCAAATTCCTTTCTACAGGGAGCACTGTTTCTGAAAAGAAACATAGGCTGAAAGGTGTTTTTCCTGTTACTTTCTTAGGTGTAGTCCTATATGCCCATAAGATACTGGGAATTTCGTCTGCTCGCAAGGTCTTTTTACCTTTTTTCTCCAAGTCTGTTAATCTCTTCTTGAGACTTTCTAGGATGGTCCTGTTCGAGACTTCTGCCAATACATTTGCTTGTGGATGAGCCACGGACTTTAATCTCTCCTCAATGCCTAGGCTTTAGCAAAACACCTTAAAGGGTTCTCCAATGAACTGAATCCCATTATCTGAAATTATAGCTTTTGAAACTCCAAATCTGCGAACTATATTTCTCCATATGAATGACCGTACTTTCAACGAAGTTGTTGAGGCCATAGGTTCTGCTTCTACCCACCTGGTGAAGTACTCTGCTACCACGATTAGGAATTGTACACCTCCCATCCCTTTTGGAAATGGGCCTAAAATGTCTATTCCCCAAATGTCGAACGGAACAGATATTTGTAAAACAATAAGGGCCTAAAATCACAGTAAGCAACTGAAGAAGTACACAAGAGAATTTGTGAATCCCATGTTGGAACAAGAACAATGGCCAAGAAAATTCTCGGACAGGATACTACCAACCTTCCATGGTAGGTCTTGCTTTAGTGTGTGACCCTGTAGGTTGATTTAACATTGGCAGCGAGCTTAAGGCCACGAGTTGATGGAGATCAAAGAAGCACTAGAAGTTATGGCGAGCCAAGAATTCCTAGAGGTACAACTATAAGTTTGAGGATAAATGAGTGAAGGAAATTGATAATTTGATTCTTCCAATAACTTGTAGAAGATCTTCATTTAAAGACTCCAATGCATTTAAAAGAAGGAAATCAAGTTATTAAAACATTGCTTTATATAAAGGAAGCTTGGTGGACAAATTTGGAGCAAAACGAATGCAAATCAGAAGTAATTTCAACATTGGTCATCCGGTCAAACTTGTTTGACCACGAATTTGTTCTTTTTAAATTTTAGTTTTTTTTATTAATTTTAGCCCTTATTTGATTAGGAGATTTCCAATGTGTCTCCAATCAATATTTTATTATTATTCATGTTTAGTAGTATTTTCCAATTAGGATTCTTAGTAGTTTCCTAAATACTTGTTAGGAAAGGATTAGGTAACTTGTGTTATTAGGTATCTTTTCTTATTATAAATAGGGCTATTGTAAGACTACATTAATCAGATTATTATTGAATACAATTTGAGATTTGAGATCTTTCTCTATCTTCTTTGGTTCTTCTTAGAACTCTTGACTTATCATTCAACTAGCTTGGGTTATTTGTCGCGTCACAATTTTTGGAGATATTGGTTCAACCTTGAGAAACATCATCTGGTCAATATACTTTCAAGCATAAAAACCATGTAATCATCTAGGGCAAAATTTCATACTCGTGTTAGGTCTAGATAATCAAGAGATAGGTTTACATTAGTTTTGGTATCAGAGCCTAAGGTTCCATTACAGGTTTACTATCTTTGTGTTCTTTGTTTGTTTCTTTGTTGTTCTTTCTTCGAAAAAAAAAAAAAGAGTTCAAATCTTTTCTTTGTTTCTTGTTCTTCTTTATATCTTTCTTTGTTTCTTCTTCACAAAAATACAAAAGATTCTACCTTTTATTGTTTCTTGGATTTCTTGGAAAACAAGATTCTATCTTTTCATTATTCTAGAGTTTCTTGAATTGTTGTTGTGGTTTCTTGAACCTTTGACTCATATTGTATTCAAAAGCTCCCACCTTAGTTGTTTATTTGTTACCAAAAGTCAATAAAAAAAGAGAGACAAAAATCGAAATTGAAAATCAACAAAAAATTGAAAATTGTGAAAGTTGATATTTTGTGGGAAATTTGGGCTTGATAATTGTCTATTCATTCTTGGGTTCATTAAAAATAAATTCCAAATAAAAAAGATAACATCTTTGAATCTTTTGTTATTCAAATAGCAATTCTTACATATTGACCTAATTCTTGATTTCTTTGGTTCTTGTCTGTCAAATCTTGTGTGAACTAATTGATTCAATTGATTGATTGCTACTTGCAATCTTTGTTTGTTGGTTGATTGGTAAATTGAAGTTCTCTTAAGAACCGGAAGAAGAAAGAGCCGAGAGGAAAATGGAGTGAGGGGTGAGCTCATTAGAGCTAGAAAAAGTCTTAAATTGAGTGATACAAGAGGGAAGAGTGACATCTTTTTTAGTGAAACACGTAAGGAAGTGATGTGAGGAATATTTTTATCTAACCTTGTTTCTTGCAGGAAAATCTTTTCAATGTCTAAACAGGAAATTAAAGTGGAAGGTGGTGAAGATAGGTTCAAGGGGATGTTTGATGCAATAATGTAACGACTAGAGGCGTTGGACACAACAGTCCAAACAATGGATGGATGATGTAGACAAATAAAAAATAATCAGGAATATTTCACTCAAAATAAGTAGGACAAATCTCATCTATTTTCATTCACATTTCTCTCTATGATTCATACTATATCCAACTAAAGCTTGTATAGTCATCTAGTTAAAGACAACGTTAAACTAGGTCAAGACATAAAATTCCTCACACAGAAATCCATGATGAAATCAGGCTGAGGGACTCAAATATGACTATAAACATGAGAAGTACTTATGACATAATCCATGTAGTAATTCTCATGATGGGTCATGTCCAATATATCGCTCTCTAATATGTATCTATGCTCTGACTTAAATATCTCATATTCATGATAAGTAAAACATGATCATCAATAAGATTACATACTATTCTTAATTTACTATTATTTCAACAATAATAACCGAATAGGGACTATTTAGAATAATATATCTATTGCCAAGAGATAATATTATTCATGGAATTAATAGATATAACAAAATCAATCTCATAAATATAACATCAAAATGCATAAATACAAATTATGTCATTGTTGTAGTACACAATACTATCAGGAGCATCCATCACGAGCCAATCCATGACCTCTGTTATGCTTTTTTAACCCACAGTAACTGTTGTTGAGACTCTCAAGACTTCTTTAGCATACATTGGGGATCCATTAAAGCTCATGAGTGTTGTATCTATTTGGATTAATAGACCTCTGTCAAGCTCCATTTGGTTAAATGCACTTTTGTATAGAACATTTACTGCACTTCCTGTGTCGACCAGTATTTTTCTGACCAAGAAGTCTCCTATTTGTAAGAAAACAGGATCTGCATCTACTCCTCAATCTCTCTTAGACCTTCTTTCGATTGCACTGATTTCTCTTACAATGGATCTTTGTGGTTCTAGAGGTAGCTAGTCGACTGGTGTCCCTGCTTATACAAGAAACTCTTGCAAATGAGCTTCCTTGATGAGTCTATCAATCTCTCTTTTGAGATCAAAGTAATCCTCAATAAGGTGACCATAGTCTCAATGATATTGACAGAACTTGTTCATATCTTTTTTGCCATAATAGATTTGAGAGGACATGGAGGTTTGATCAAACCTTTTCTTTCAATTGCCACCAGAATTTCTTCACTTGAGGTCGTCAATGGCGGGATCACAAGGTTTGGATAGGTCTTCTTCTTTTTCTCGGGAGGCAATCCCTTTGATCCTTCTTTCTCTTTTCCCTCTAGTGTTCTTTTGTTAGGACTTTACCTCAGTCGACTTTTCAATTGGAGGTGTGAAACCATGGATCCTTTTTTAGATTGCGGTCTCCTATGCTTTTATCAACCTCTCCAGGAGTGTTTGTAGCTGTTTTACAATCATAAACTCCTCTTTAGAGAGCTTTAATGCTACATACCCCCCTTGCAATAGCTGTTTTACAATCATAAACTCCTCTACAGCCCGTATGGGCCCGCCAGGTGGCCCGAACCGACCCGTATCGAGCCCGCGGCCCTTCTCCTCTCCCAACTGTTCCTTTTCCATTCCAACCGTTGGATTCCAATGGTTATATATAAATATATATATATATATATATATATATATAAGGTCAATTTATTTACAAAAATGCCATTCCAACAGTTACATATTAAAAAAAAAAAAGTTTAACTTATTTACAAAAATGCCACTAACGGCTATATTTCCAAAAAAAATATAAATAACCCCTCAAATTTCATTTCTCTTCACAAAAACATCTCTACAATCCTCTCCATTTCTATTATTCTCTATTCTCTTCTTCATTATTGTGAATTTGGAAGGATTTTGTGAAGAAAAGTGTTGATTTGGCAGTTCATCTTTTACGGCTTTTGAGCATTTTTTCCGACAATTTCCGGCTATATTCAAGTTGGTTTCTCTCTACCTCTATTCTAGTTGTAATTATATATTTTTTTTGTAGAATTTTCGTTTTTTATAATTCCTTCTATATTTTTTTTAATATAATTTTAAAAAATAATCGTTTTTTACTTCTTGTGTTTTTTGTATTGTTATTTTTTTTTTATTTGCATCTAATTTACATATGGATAGATCTCTTTCATCCTCCCACTAAATTAACTATGATTTTGATCCTTTAAATATTTTTCCTGAACTGGAAGAAATAGAAACATTTGGCCATGAGTTCCCACCCCCACTAGTCGTTTTGGACATCCCAGTTCATCCTCATGTAGCACATCTAAGACAAAAGAAAAAAACCTTTAGTTTGGAATATTTTTAAGCATTGATGTGTACTTTCGATTGGATGAAGGCAGAAGCGAGAACTCAAGATCAAGCTTCTTCATTACATATTGAGGATTGGGAAAGCAATGAAGAACAAAGTCAACCAATATTAGACAGTGATTAATTGTAAATGTAATTTTTATAATTTTAAATATGAAATTTGAGTTTTCTAAAATTTTTTTTTCCTAACTTTTATTGTTAGTTGTAATATTACACATTTTTTACAATTATTTATAAAAATATTTAAAAAAAAATTTTTTGACCCACGGGCCCGACCCAACCCTGACCCAGCCCGCCCAGGCCCTGCGGGCCAGCACTTCCCCCTCCCAGCCCAGCCCGGCCCGACCCGCCTCCACCCCCCAGCCCGGCCTGCCCCCACCCTCTAATCCATCTAGCCCGAGCCGGCCCTTTGCCACCCCTAGTACATAGCTTACAGCTTTATCAATAGCTGTGAGATACAGTAAGAGCTCCTCCCTAATCTTTGGAGATACTAATTGGGGTGGTTTTCCTAGGAACTCTTTCAGCTTAGTGAAAGCTAATTGGCATTCCTTGGTCCATTGAAAGCCTATGGGTTTCTTCGATATGTCGTAGAACTTATACCCTTTGTTAGCCATCTTGCTAATGAATCGACTGAGTGCTGCCATCTTTCCTGTTAAGCTTTGCACTTCTTTGATACTCCAAGGAGCTTCCATATCCAATAAAGCCCTAATCTTGTCAGGGAAAGGATAGTCTAGATAAGATGTTTGGTAGGCAGCAACTTTAGAAAGCCGTTGCCAGCAGATTCATTCGGATCCTTTAGATCCGATACAACAAGATCAACTCTTTCTCTCCCTTCCCGCTCACTCGGGTTCTTCTATGGAAGAGGCTTTTCTTTTGAAGCCGCTTTCTTTGCTCACTCTCGCCCTTAATGGGAATCCAAAAGCTGAGGTCCCTGGGGTTTTAGTTGATGCCCTATCTCTTTGATATCATGAAGCCCAGAAACTTTCCTGCTGAGACTCCTAATGTCCATTTCTTTGGATTGAACTTCATATTTGCAGACTTCAGTGTTTGAAAGGTCTCTCTGATGTCTTGAATAAAGTCTTCTGAGGTGTGGGACTTAATGACGATGTCGTCCACATAGACTTCAATTTTTTTATCGAGCAGCGCTTAGAAAATTTTACGCATAGCTTGTTGAAATTCTACTCTTGCATTTTTCAAACCGAATGGCATCTTGGTGTAACAATAGGTTCCGACCTCTATTATGAAGGAGGTTGCTTCAGTATACTCCAGTGCCATAGGTATTTGATGATACCCTTTATAGGCATCCAAGAAACATAAACCATTGGTAGTCTGCTGTAGAATCAAATATCTGGTCAATACTGGGCAGTCGGTGGGAGTCTTTCTGGCAGTACTTGCTTAAGGACATAAAGTCTACACATCCTCCATTTCTTTCTTTCTTGGGAACCACAATTGGATTGGCCAACCACTCTAGAAGAGCTTGGACCTGGAGAGCTATCACCTCATTTCTCTCAGGAGCGAAGGCCTGCTTCTCCATTTTTACTAGTTTTACTCCAAGTCGTAGACCAACTCTATGTTGAGCTGTGCTTTTGTCGATACCTTCTATTTCTGTGGGCTTCCAGGCAAAGACCTTTAGGTTCTCTTGCAGGGTGTTTGCAAGCTTTCATTTGGTCTTGGGAGGAAGACAGTCTAATATTTTAATTCCCTTTTCAGGAAATTCAGGATTTAAGTATACTCTTTCCAAATTTTCCAGTTGCCTGGATTCTTGACCTTTCATCCTCTTTAGGGAGGCCAACGAGCTCTATTGCTGAGTGTTTATCTACTTGGGTCTTAGTTGAAGCATCCCTTTCCGTCAAATAGCATTCAGATGCCATTTGCCTATCTCCTTTAAGGGTGATCCAGCCTTGTCCTGCTTTGAGGGTCTTTCAGGGAAGGTCTTCTTTTTCTTTTCTTGAGGTCCTCCTTTTGGTGGAAGGTCCCTCCTATCTCTCTTGCCAGATGTATTTTTTTGTTAAGGCTTTGCCTCAGTTGTTTTGTCAACAAAAGGTGTAAATTTAAGGAATCTTCTTCTGGATAGCGGTTTCTTCTGCCTTTATCAATCTCTCCAAGAGAGTTTGCAGTTGTTTCACTGTTAAGACCTCCTCTTCTGCAAGTCTCAATGCTACATACCCCCCTTGCAATCCCCTGCTTGAAGGTGGTGATGTATATAGCATCATTCTTTTGTTTAATCTCTACAACTTCGTTGTTGAAGTGGCTGTGGTAGCTCCTGGTACCTTATGTTTGATTGTGAAGAAGTGGTTTATGTCTTTCTCACACCTCTTGTTGCTCTGATACTTCTTCATGAACATGTCTTTAAGTTGATTCCATCTTGCGACACTTGCTGCTTGCAATCCCTTGAACCAAGATTGAGCTGTTTTGGTCAATGTGAACCTAAAGGCCTGCATTTTACATGGTTTGGGTACTCAAACATCTCCATATAAAATATGTATTTATCAATATGGAGCTGTGGCTCTGTGCTCCCATCATATTTTGTTTGAATTTAAGGGGGCTTAAATCTGGGAGGGCATCTTTCTCAGCCTGATTTTGTCCACGAAGGGTGATCGTTTAGCGAGGTCTGCCCATTTTTTGGATCAAGACCTTCAACCTCTTCAGGGGTTATTATTAGATACTTTCTTTCCCCATCTGTTGGTACCTCTATGTTCCTATTTGCAGTTTGTCCAAGGTGATCATTCTGAGGCTGATCACCAGGAGCTTGTCCATGATGGTCTTTTCTTTGATTTCGAGCTATAGCAGCTCTGTTTGGTCCGTCTCTCAGGTCATATTCTTTGCCCTTGAGCAGAGTTTCCCGAAGGTCTGCATGAGGTATATCCCTTCTGCTACCCATTTCATTATCTCATGGGTTTCTTTCTTCTCCGCGAGCTTGAGTTTCCCACTGTTGTTCAGCATCCTCGGGTCTTCCGCTAACATTCTTTGCCTTTCCCACCTTTTATCAAAGACTTTTGAGGGCCTCCTCTCAATGTGATGAATGTAGGATGGAGTCCTCCTGATGTAGATGTAATCACTTCTGTTTGTGAGATTTTCTAGAGCATTTACCATGCTCTCTAGTAAATGTTCAGGCACTGTGACATGACTACCTTGTGACCCACTTGAGGTATGAGGTTGTCTTGATGCCACATTCTTCGAGGCATTTCTCTCATGCAAGGTCTCTGTTGGTCTTCTTGAGGGACCTGAACGAGTTGATTCAGGGTCTTGCCAAGTTTCTATCAGTGTTCTGGAAATGAGTTGACACTGGATTCTGATTTGACGCTAAAACAGGTTCAAATAAATTTGCTTCTGCAAGTGTTTGAGAAGGTTCTTCTGGGATTGTTTCTTCAATCTGCAACTCTGTTCTGCATGGATGTCCAAATCTTGCTGGTTGTTCTCGTGATATTGCAATTATGTTTTTTAGTTTTCGGGATGGCTTTTTGTAAGTTTCGCACAGACGGAGCCAAAAGTGATGGAGTTCAAAAGAGACCTTCATTTCACCATGTCGATAAGAACAACAAAAGGAAGAATGAGATCAGTCGCCCTAAGGATAACTCTGACATTCAAGCTAGAATTGATTGGATGGGATGTTTAACGAGAGTTGGTGACTTCTGCATTCAAAGTGTAATTACTCAGATTAAGAGTATTCTCAATTGAAAAGGATTCTCTACATGTGATCTGTGATCAAGCTTATCTTAAGAAGATAACTAATTCCCTTGAAATTAGGAGTAGTTTCCTAATTAGAATTAATTTAGATCCCTTGTAATCCGTGTTGATAGTAGAAAATGTATCCTGTCAATCTTACAATGATCTTTTTAAAAAGTTTCCTCATTATAATGTACTGTGTTTCTTTAATGAGTTTGGGCGACCATTAAGGGTACATCTGTGACCTCTAATAGTCTTGTAGAACTCGCTAGAGATCTTCATGGTGGTCTAGTGACCTCGGAGGTGGTCTAACAACCTTGTACTTAATCCAGCTATCTTGCGGAGGTCCTTATCGACCTTCATCTCTACCATAATTCTAGACTTGGTGGTTGTGGAGCTTACTAAGATGAACAGAGGTCGTGAACTAGCTTTCAAGATCTTCATGAGATGTATTATTGTATGTTTATAGACCTTCGTAGGTTTGGACCCAAGAGAAATTCGGGTCGGACCTTTACTCGTTGGATAGGATTGTCGGGTATCCAAGTCGGGTCTTTCGAGTTATACCTGTTTGCCCATCAATCATATTGTTTGAGAAAGATGGTTCAACTTGCAAGATGAAGATCCCAAAGTTATCTTGCCACTTTAATCATCAGAGTTTTGAACCCTCTTCTTTTATAATTGAAACCGATTGATTTTCATCTCCTTTATTTTCCAAGCATTGTAGTATTTGTAGTCGTTGGATGGGTGGTATGTTTACTTTTATTCTCCTCTTTTTTATGTTGCCCTGAATTTTGCGTCATTACTTGTACAGGCATTTTCTTCTTCGTGTACGTGGAGTTGTGGCTATTGGATTGGTTCTTGTAGGCTGTTGGAAAGAACCAATCGGGATATATACAGATATATATTGACAAGTTAAATTAAATCCCCTTATTAATTTGATTTATCACTTTGAAACTATTTATTTTCACTTTGATTTATGCAGAAGTTTGGCTCCATAATTGTTTTACACTGAACTTTTCTTTTTATTATTCACACACAGTATAGATTTTTTTTTTTGACACAGTATAGATTGATCATAAGCAGGTCTACCATCTTTTAGATGATTTTAGAGAACATTATTGACCAATTAGAGAATTTATTCATTTTCTGTTATGGCGAATCCGAAGTTTTTGGATTGTAGAGAATGCAGCAGTGAAAGCTTTTAATTTGGCTTTCCGTCTGCTATAATTAAGTGCCACCATAAAATATCTTTGTTCAAGTAAAGATCAGATGATTTGGTTTTTTCACTATCCCTGCAAAGTTAATTAAAAGGCAGCCAAGTATTAAGCTGAGAGAGAGACCTAAAATAAATATGCATAAATCTACTTGATAGTGTTTTTTTTTTTTTTTTTGCTCTGAAAAAGTATAAATTTGTAATACGAATCATCACAAAATAATTAATGGATAAATGCCTATATTAAAAAAAAATACGGATAAGATCTCAAATTTTCTTGATAAAATAATTCCTGATGGATCATAATAAGGCCAAAAAATCTTGAAAGATAAGTTATGTAAGTAAAAAAATTAAATAATAAAATAATGAATTCTTATTTCATCCTATGTGATCAAAAAATCAGTAAAAAAATCTTTTTTAATGAAAATTTTTTTCTAAAACACCTATTTGTTATGGGGTTTAAAGTGATGACGGTTTCAGCAAAACATCTGTCAAAACCATACTATTTTTACGGATTTGACTATTTATTGACGGAATTTTTCAATTCGAAAATGGTCTTTTTCTTTTAGTGTATGAGATCCAAAGGTCAAGCTTGAAGTTTGAGATAGGTGAAGACTTATTATTGAATAATATTAATTTTTTTTAATTAAAAAATTCAATGAATTATATAGCAAATATTCTAGGATTAAGTATTTGATATACCAAAGGTTAAATTTATGCAAAAAAACTTTTCATATATCTACATATTTTTTATAACACAACCAACAATAAATATTTTTAATTAAATATTATTAATCAATAATTTTAAAGGATATAATCAAATACCGAATATAAAATATATATTTTACAGGTACCCGTGCATTGTGTGTCATAAACTAGTTTTATTATATTACTATTAGAGACAATTCATTGAATTTTTCATAATTCTTAGTATTTAATATCAACTAATACCATAACACAGGTTATCAAACAATAATAATAATAATTTTTAATATAAAACCTAATTATGTTTTGACACTTCTCAAAAACCTAAGCTATAACCGCTTCATATGAAATATGTATATGTGCATATATATATATATATATATATATATATATATATGCATATATATATATATATATAAACGAAAATGCTATAAAGTGCTAAGCAACAAACCTTATAAAGTGTTTCCATTATGTCTGTAACTGTTGAAGTTAACGGTCAACTGTTTTTGCTTCGATAAAAAAATAATAAATTTGATCAAACATCTGTAGGGTTTAGTTTAGGCATAAGTATATGAATACTGAGGTTGTATGATTTTTTCAATTTGACCATTCAACTTCTAAACATGTCAATTTGAGAACTCAACTTTGAAAATTAGTCAATTTAAAAATTACAAGGTTAAATCTTTTGAAAATTTACACAAAGTTAAATGGTGAAATTGACAAAAGTTAAATGTTAAACTGCTAAATTGAGAAATCAAACAAAGTTAAATGACTAAATTATGAATCTCACAAAATTAAATGGTCAAATAGACACATTTAAAAGTTGAATGGTCTAGTTGAAAAAACCATATAACTTCAGTGGTCATATTGATACTTTTGTCGTTAAGTTTATCCTTTTAAGGTTTAGTGTATAAAATATATCTAAAGATTTTTATAGAAAAATTTATTTTTTCTTAAAACAAAATATATAATTAACTAGCCAGTTAGAAATTTAACATAAACTCTAAGATGTGTTTTATAGCACTTCATAACATTAATATATAAATATATTAAACTGGTTAATTAACGATTTCTTGCACGGATTTCTATCAAAAAAATGAAAAAGGTTCAAATTTTATTATATTGTTGTTCTTTAAAATATTTTTTGTATATTTCTTATATTTTTAAAAATTGGAATAAAAAAACCATTTGCATACTTAAGAGTGGTACAATATTTAATTTTAAATTTTTTTTTTTTGTGAAGATGATAAGATTTAAATATTCAAGAATTGCTTATGTGATAGTGAACTTATCTTTTGATTTTTTTGGTATTTAAGTTAAATTATCTTCTTGATTTGTAATAAACCTATGTTGGTGGGTAAAAAATCTTCTACATGACACCTAAGCAGTATATAGGCCAAAACCCTAGAAAAACCTTTGAAAATAAATTAGGTTTCCCAAGAAAAAATCAACAAAAGGGATCAAAGTTAGGGGCTGCTTGGTCATCCGTCCAACGCTTGCTACACCATGGAATGAGATATTGGGATTTGGGGGAGTCCACTTGGTCCGATGTCGGTTGCAGAGCGCACCAATCTACCCGGTTTTGCTCCCGATTAGCGATCTTTTGAATTTTGATCTTTGATATACAAGCTCTTGTACTTAAATTTATTATCAATCAACTTAACTATCTTGCTTCAATTTCTCTTTTGAGGGCATCACTGCCTCACCTCTTGTGAGAAAATTTTGTGAGGTCACCCACTGATTTGGTGTAGCAGTCTAATTATTTTCTTCCATCTAATAGCCTTTGCCTTGTCATTTTAACCCATTAATTTTAACACCGTTACAACCTTCTTCCAAGTTTAAGTAGTTTTCTTACTCTTCTTAATGTCCAAAGTCTTAGAAATAGAGAAATTCTCTCTCTATAATTCTCTACCGTGGTCCTCCAAAACAAAAATAGAAGCAAAAACAGATTAATCATGAGATTGTTGGGATGACATGGAAGCCATGACAAAGCTGCATTGCTTGTTGAAATAAAAAAAACAATCAATTGCAACTCACTACCATCTCTATCTTCTCAATTTGAACATCGAACTTTACAATACTTTAGAATTCACCGGCACAATTGGATGCTTCTAGCATAGTAAGAAATCAAAATGTTATCAAAAATTCAAAGAAAGAAGGGGTTGAGGTATTTTGTACTATGATGGGTGTTGTAATTGCGATTGTTGTGATAAATTGGTGAGAAGCCATGGAATGTTAGCACTGAATTTTATAGGAATAAAATAAGCATATAAACTGTTTAATGAAATAACTAATTGAAGAGCTGAATTGGATTAGCTCTTAAACAAGACTCTACTTCATCCCCTTCTTTATAAAGATTATTCTGCAATTTTTTATGAAGAATTTTTCTTAACTTCTAGTGGATTAACTTTTCTTAGAGAATTGGTAAGGAAGGTGCTTAAACTTAGAGGAAAGTTTTATCATTGTTAAAAGTAATGATGTGACAAGGGCTACCAGATGAAGGAAAATAATTTGACTGCTGCACCAAATCAGTGGGGTGTGACCTGGTGCAACGAGCTGCACACAAAATTTTCTCCGCCTCTTGAATATCCATCTTTTTCATGATTTAACGTGAAATAAAAATTCTTATACTTGAATTGAATAACGTGTAGCTTATCTACTTTGAACTCATTACTTCAATTGTAACTATGATTTATGGTTTCGTTGGTCAAGACACTTCTTAAATCTCCAGTGAATCTTAACAATTCAATAAACAATGACTTAAAAATTCTGAAAAAAACCATCATATTGTTTATCGGTTTGTCTTCACACCAACTGTTATTCTCCTGAATTTGGAATCTAAAAATCAATATCTATTGAATCACAAACCTACAAGCTCCCAAAAAAAGAAAACTTTTTAGAGAAAAAACCTTAGACAATATCCCAAGGAGTCTACTCCAATAGTTAAATAAGTATCATTCTTTTAAAAATTCGTATGGTTAATAATAACATTTTGTTCTCATGGAGGTCACTATTTATAGTGGTATTTAGGTTGAAACCAAATAAAACATATAATCCAATTTTATTATAGTAATCCCAATAGTAAATCAATTATTATTGATGTATATAATTTAATATCTAATATATTTTAATTTTTGTAATAAAAAAACCTTATTTAACGTTTATTTATATTTTTTGAAAAAATTGATCCGTTAAATATAAAACCATCAATTCTTGATCACACCGACTGATAGTTTGAGAGATCCAAAATAATTTTTCAAAAAAATTATTTAAAATTCAAGTCAATTCAACCCAATTAAATTAGAAATGTACAAATCCAATTTCAAGTGAACCAATCCGAACCAATCTAATTAAAACCAATCAAAATCCAATTAATTGAATGAAATTTTAACAAAATCGATTTAGATGGATCGATTTCTTTAGTCTAAAATCTCTAATCGGTAAACCAAATCAAACGGAAGCTATATAATATAATGCTTACTATAATATATATATATATATATACATATATAATAAAATATAATTATTAGTTACCTTTCAAACAAAAACGCTAACCTGCTTTATTTCAATATCTTATCAACTCAGCCACCACACCTCCCCATTTCTTCTTCTCCTTCAAGTCGGTCAAACTGAAGTAAGCGTGCCTATACTGTTCTTCTACAACTACTAAACTATCAGTATCAATTGAAAGTGCAGCTGTCCAGTGATATGATCCTATCTCTTGACTAGTTATGATCCTATCTCTTGACTAGTTAGATCCAACACTAATATAAAACTTTAACCCCAAACGATTAGGAGATTTTTATGCTATCCAACGTCTTTACTCAAGTGTGAACCAAGATTCCAAAAGGTAACACCACAATCAACGCCAGTTGAATAAACAAGAGTTTTAAGAAAAAAAATAAAAATAAAAAACACTCTCAAATCTCAACTTGTATTGAATAACTTAATCTTATAATAACTCCATTTATAATTTAATCCCAATTCAACGGTTGAATTAAATGGGATATTTAGATATCTAATATAATTGAATCAATTGACTAAAGCCATCATAAAAACTGAACGATCATATACCCCTCAAATAAAATGACCTATTCACGGTCGTTCAATCGTTCCAACCTGCCAACTTGATCCAAGAAACATGAATTCATAAAAAGAATACTCAGTTAGATTCGAATATATTATCTAACAACCTTTTAAAAGAAGGGAAAATAAAAAGGACAAATTTTTGGTACAAAATACTGGAAAAAAAATAATAAATAAAATTGTTAAACTAGTTACAAAAAAAAAAAAAAAAAAAGCAAAGCAACTTTTTGGTAACTTTCACCGTGCAAAATCATTTTCAAAGAAATCACAAAGCAATTGGAATTAAATGTCATCAGGAGAATTACAGAAACTATAGACTCAAAACAAGGAGTTCAATAAAAGTCCCAAAAAGGAATCCTATCCATAATTGTACAAGTGAAAATGAGGGGAAAAGGGGCCAAAAATAGAACTTAAAAGGATACTTACTACCTTTTGTTTTACAAAGTTTAAAAATAAAAACAAAAAAGAGATGGTAATAGAATGCTAAAACTTATAAGATATTTGACTTTGAAATGATTTCAGATAAAGTTAAATTGAAATTGCACCAACCAAATGGTAAGCAATAATATTATAATATGAAATTTGAATTATGAAGATAGCTTCAAGCTTTTTAAGGTGTTGGAGAGCAGAGAAAGTTTGCTTGGATTTCTCTGCTTGTAGTCTCTTTCTAAGGCCACTGCAGAAAGCAATTGAAGCTCTGAGCCCTCTTTTTCTTCCTTGTTCCGCCCCTTGGTCAATTGTCCCATGGCCGACGTGCACTAGATGGAGCATAAAAACAAAGTTGAAACATCTATTTTATTGCCATTTCCATACATCCTTAAGGCACATTAGTACCCACTAACCTACATACACAAGGAGACACTAAAAAAAAAGGGGTTGGTACTTACCAGGCATACACCAAAAAGTGCTCTGGTATTCTTTCCACCAGTTAAGTCTATTGTTGATGCGTAGTATTTCTTGGCTGTTTGAAGATTCTCCAGTCCACCAAGAGTATAAAGAACCTATATTTCAACAGAAGGAGAGAGAGAAATTAATATGTGATTGTGTTCAGAAGTATTATTGCCTTAATAACTAAGCTATCTGTCATATTGCAAATGAGAAGAGCACACTGGGCTGGCAAGCAACACAATATGCATAACCCGGAGACAAGCAGAAAGAAATAATATTCCCACAAATAAATGGATTCTTGCATTCTAGAGTGTAGTGCCTGAAACAATCAGCTGCCAGAAAACTCACAAATACAGGAGTACTGCAGGAAAGAAAACAAGGTGAGCAGGAGGTGGGAGAGCATAAACGAGACGGAGACTTACATCAGCATAGGCAAGCTGGTATAATGGAACCGTTGGTTGAGATAGTATCAGCTCTTCGTAGCAGAAAGCTGCTTGCTTATACCTGTGTATCCACAGAGTGACAGCAATAAGTAGCTTAACCATTCTGTAGCAAAAAGACTGAAACCATGAAAGCACCTCTATCCGGACAGGCAGATCACAATAATGCGTAAATGATAAAATATAAAGATCGGGACTGGATTGGGAAAAAATCTCACATTTGTTGGGAAACATATATTTCAGCAAGTTCCCTCCAAGCATCATGATCTGCCATGAATCTGGAAAGAGCAAATCATTAAATCAAACACTTTGCTCTTACTATTAATGCAATCCAAGAATGATATCTTGAGACGTATCATACACTTCAAGATACTTATTGAGATTGTCAATAGCCACTGGTATATTCCCTTGTGCCTTTGCCATGGCTATCTTCCTCTTGTGTATTATCTGCCTCAAAGCAAGGAAAAGACCCACTATCAAAAACATATGCCCATTTTTTTTTTTTTTGGAGAACAGAAGACCAGACATGCAACAGGACTAATAGTTCCACTGCATGGGAATCTACGTCTTGTACCATCATACCAATTTCTTACTCAACACCACAAGCACAGTATCAAGGAATTTTGAGGCTTTGTAAAGGTCCACTTAATCTTAGAAAAAATAATAAAATGAGGAATCCTGAAGTAAATAGAATATTTCATAGATTAATTGCAGTGGCTGTGGCACTTACCTGATCCAATGGGTTTTCCTCCAAAAGGCTTGAATAAGCATTTTCAGCTTCTGTCCACAAGCCCTTTGCTTCAAGCAACATTGCTTCTAACCTACCTGAAAAATTACAAAAAGGATATGCATTGAAAGCCACCATTGGATATCATATTTCATAGCTTTCAGGTGGCAAACTACCTGATGCTTAAGAGTGAAATTGAAGGACCAAAACACAGGAGGCTTATAAGTTCCAATAAAAACAATTTCTAGGAATACTATTGATAGATGCATGCAAGAAAGCAGAATGAAGACACACTCAGGTACTGAGATCAAAGCATTACCTCTTCCAATTGGTTTGTCTGGCAGTTTATGTTACAAAAGAAAATATAAAAACATTTTGCAATTGGAAGGGAGACAGAAGAGCCTATCAAACTATTGACTCAAGATGCAAATACATCTCATTGAAACTCCATTATACGACCACTAACTCAAATCTTAACACCTAAAATCAAACTTTGACTGTAGGACAGCTGAAAAAAGAGACATATCAGTGGAAGCTCATAAAGACAATCATCTATTCAATGAAACCTCCTAAGATGGCCAGACTACATGACCATATCACAAACATTTCTCTCATGTTTCCTAAATAAAAATCACATATTCCAGCATTAGATCGCACTTAAAAAATTATACATGTCAATCATCATTACCAAAATGTTAATATTAGAAGCAACAGTAATTATACAAAACAGTGAAATGACAAAAAGTCAATAGTTAGCTAAAAGAATGTAAGAAATTTGAGCAGTCACAGGAAACAGGAAATCTTTAGTATGTAGGATGCTTAGGGAAACATGAAGCAACAAAAATAACGAATGTAGTGGTTTTAGTTGTAGGTTTTGGACTTTTAGTAATAGAAAAGCATTGAGATATAACTTGAACAATTTCCCAGAGTTGCCAACAGCAGATGGTGGCCCATGATTGATGGTGGATGGCAATGGTGAAATGGCAACTGGCGAATAGCCAAAATAGAGGGCCAATATAAAAACATTTACAATATAACAAAAACATAATTCATATAAATGACAAAAGACAGAACTATGAAGGTTTCGTGAAATAACTTATGAAATAAAGCATTTGAACAATATAATATGTCAGAAAATTGGAAAAAAAATCCACCATGACCTCCAAAATCAGCCATATCCCTCTATGGCGATTTGATGAAAATCCGCCACCACCATCCACAATGGCACAGATATGACCGCCATTTAACAACAATAAAATTTAAAAAATGAATCAATCACATAATCCAAAGTATAATATTGAATCAGTGAAAAGGAGATTACACTTCGAAAAAATGTTCAAATGATTTGACCAGCAATTAAATATAAGCAAATTTTGTTTTTATTCAAAATGGGTATGCAAATCTTCACAGTGAAACTTTCTGTTATATCAAAAGTTGTTGAATCCATGATTTTTCCCAATCTAAGAATAAATCCAATAAATAGGATTAACAAGTTCTCTAATAGGGTAGTTTTCTTTTTCTTTCCTTGGATTCAAGCATATCGTTAAGCATAACTTGAGTTTTGAATGGTATTCTAAACAGCTTGATATTTAACATTAATATTCAACAAGAAATTGTAAAAAGTGATTAACACCAAAGAACATCATTAGAGATAGATGTTTGTGTTGCCAAAAATCATTAAATGGAAGAAGAGATCAAAGAAGGACAATCAAAATTAATATGCAGAATGCGCTATTTACGAGCATAAACTTCTGCATTGGTCTATATCTACATTTACCAGCTGATACATGAATTTTTAAAACAGGAAACATATGTAGTTGCTCATGAGATGTAGGACAATCCAACACAATGAAAACTGCATACCCTGATAACAATAACAGCTTCAACAAAAAGGAATGAAGATTGCAAAGCTATTAACAGAAAGATCCAGCAAAAAGTTCAACTCACCAACCCTTTTGCTCCCGGGAAACCTTTTTTGAAGAACCTTCATGGATTCCTGCAAAAGTAACAGTCATAAGGCTCATCAAATTCAAGCACAGTTGTTAAATTTCTGCCAAGGCAGACGGCAGTGGCGGAAATCAGAAGAAACGCCATGTAGGGTTCTATAGTATGGCAAAATCTATGGAGGTATGGCGGCGTGGCGTTTTACAGCAATTCCGGCAGCGTAAATTACTCAAAATTGCATATATACTCTTCTTTAAATTGCGTGTATATTTTTATTTTTATATATTTTAGTAAATTGACTTTTAGGAAGACAAAGCCCTACCGATTGGTCTGAATTAATCCCAATTGCACTTTGTACTGCTACTGCTACCTCTACTCTCCCTTTTCGGATTTCTTCGAGGTTTTTTTTTATTGAATTCCTTCCTACTCTGGTCTTCCCTCCCTCCTTCAATCATCCTCCTTCCTCCTCCATCTTCTCCTCTTCTATTGATTTTTCATTTTTGGATTTCTTCCTTTTCTCTTCTACTTTTTTTCTTGCTATATCACTTATCTTTTTCTTCTAGAATTTGGAATGTTATCAATTTTTTTCCTTCCCTAATGATTTATTTGAACAGATTTCTGGATTTTTATTAAAATAAAAAATAAAAAATAAAAATCTCCTGTGTCTGCTAATGTTGAACGAAATATTTTTTAATCTTAATTTTCTTAAGCAATGACGGAAATTTTTCAATCAAAATCTTCATAATTATGCATATTGTCATTTTATATGAATTATGTATTAGTTTTATGATGATTACAATGTTATATTTTAACTTTTTTATTGACCATCATCCATCCGCTATTGTCAAGATAAATAAACAAGCATCTCCCCAGACCCCAAGGAACCAAAAGAAACTGAAGCAATCAAAAAATGGATCCAGATAATTACATCAACATAAAATCTGGAAAATAAACATCAGGTGTCAGATATCCAGGTGGCAGGTACTAAGTGCAAGCTGTAGTACAGTCCTGCAAAATCATAAAAGACTCATTGAAGATACAATTTCATGTTGTTGCTAGAGTCTCATATTGGCGACCTTCTGAGAGATGATCCTTAAGTCTCAAATTGGCCCATTTTCCTTATCCAAAACAACAAACCAAGTGCTAATGCAGTAGAGAACAGGTGACAAAATACTTCTATCATTTTTGCCCAAGGGACGACTGTAGTGGACTAGACAAAAGTTGATTAATGAATATGGCTCCAAGAAGAAAAGTCTCTTTGGAAATTGGAAGTGCTAGACACTCTTGTCCATATGCCAAACTTTATAGTTGTACAAGTAGCAATAGTGGAAAGCTCATGATTCTTACACATTTGCATTCTGTTATCAAATTTACACAGAACTATTTCATTATAACACATTATTCCAATTCAATAAGCATACTGAAAAATAGTCAGGTTACCAAATTCAACGAAAAGGCTTCACCTTGGCAACATCAAGACACTGGCAGTCCATAGCTGCAACAGCTACCTCTTCATACAAAGTCCACTCTGTAGCACCCAATAAGGGATAGAAAAGAATGGTTATTTTCCATCATTGTGCAATCAAAAAATTTGCAGGCCACTGAAATATAGGAGCCAATAACGAAATGCTCACTCATTGTCCAAAGTACTATAATTTATACAAGAGTTTCACACTTTCATATGGCAAGGAGATAGCAACAGAACACTCAGACATCCTTCTATTAATGCAAGTTTCTAAGAAAAGGGCTCAAAGGTAATATTTGCAGGGCCTTAGTGGCATCAGTTATTGATCTAACATGGCATATGCTAAGAGAGGATGAGATATAGGTGTCAACGAAATAGATCATGCATAACTCAGCATAAACCATACCAACTGTAATAATTCTAGGAGGTAAAATCATGTCTTTAGGAATGTGAAGTCACCAACTAAGGAATGTGAGCCACATATCAATAAGAAAGATTTATTCCCATTCTAATCAACCTCGGAACTAAGGCTGCAATGAAGGTGTAACCCATCACATGTATTTCAAAAATAAGATTGCTGATGTGATCCCACATCGGCTGTGGATGGGAACCTAGACTAATTAATAAGCTTGGAGACAAACCTCCACTCTTGAGCTAGCTTTTGTGGTGGATTTAGGGCCTAGGTCTTATCAATTGGTATCAGAGCCAGCCATAAAGAACACACATTGTGTGGGAGTTGGCACAAATCCTTGTGTGGGGGTACAGGTTAACAAATTTGGCATCAAGCACGAGCACGGTCTCTCAAGACCTAGGCCCTAACTCCACCACAAAAGCTAGAGGTTTAGCTCCAAGCTTATTAACTAATCCAGGTTCTCATCCACGGCCCGATGTGGATTCACATCAATTGCCAAGAAGAGATTTTCTATTTTGCTTCTTTATGTTCCTTTTGAGATAAAATGAGGTATTGCCTTCAAGTTTTTTCTTAGGTACTGAACCAAAATAGTACAAACTTTATTCAGGAATTTTCACAGACATATGGGTTCATATTGGTTTGTACATGAATATGTTCCACACAACATTAAAGTTGTAAACAACAGCGTTATAGTGTAACCATTTAATTTTCATTTAGCCTACCCAAGGGCATCTACTTATATTGCATGCTTACATGAATTAAGGTTTATCAATTGTTGACTTGTATCATGGGTTTTGGATTCGGAGTATAGTTCAAAAATAAAGAGTCACAAAAACAAGTATGTCTTCTACAGCAAGCTGACAAAACGCAGGCATTTTTTCTCTTATGGTGACACTGAAATTGAGTCCAAGCATTCTGTGCAACTTCCCATAAGAACTGAAACTGGATTATAAAATTTATAAATAAAAACCCAAGTCAGACAATAAAGCCTGAGGTCTCCCATCTAATCTCTGCATAGATACGTAAATTCATCCAATAACTCCTCACAATTCTGACAAATTGAACCTAATGTTCCAATATTTAACATCATTATCATGGCCTTTGCCAAATACATATATAATCCTAAACAAGGTAGAAATTTCTGTTATTTTGAAAAATAAACAAATAAAATTGAACAGTTCTTTTGATTTGACTTCATAAGAATATAATACCAGCAGCAGTGGAATTAGTACTCTCATATCATACTGCCAAATTTTCTCACAAGATAAGAAAGGTTCACACTATAGATATCAAACTACAATTCATATAAGCCTGTATGATAAGAACTCTAATCCACTCCATACGAAAGACATAAATCGTAAACCCACAATTACTCCAAAAAACTTAGAAATAAGTTAACAAAATTTTGATACATAGAGAAACGAAAAACTACAAAATTCAGTAAAAGATCTTTCAAAGACCCATATCCCAGCAACTGCATTGATCTTCTAGACCCAAACCAAAAGAATGCACTGGCACAAGGATCTTACAGAAAAAAAAAATTAAGAAAATAAAATTGAAGAAGAAAATACCAAAGTAAGCATTGTAAATCACCTTCAGGACCAAGAGCAGATCGCTTTTTTGGTTCATTGAGAATCAACAATCCGAACTTCAAGACTTTATCAGAGCGCCTAAGCTTTAGCTTTCTGACAAGGCAAAGGTACTCCCAAGCACCCCCTCCTCCATTCTCAACTTGACTCTCCAATCTATTCACTTGTACTTCCTCTGTTTTGGTCACCATCTCCTCTTCCCACTGCACAACTGTATTCTTTCGTTTGAACCAAGAGGTTGAATCTTTCTGGGTGTCACCGTCGAGGAAGAGAGTGCGTGGTGATAATTAGGAAGGCCGATGTCTTGGATCTATTGGGCGGAGACTGGAAGGTGGAGACTACCACTGCTCAGAAACAACTTTCTTTGTTTCTGAAGGATGGACACACATCCTTTTTTAAGAAGTGTGTTTTCTGCGAGGGGATGTTCGCACTCGTTGATAAACACACGCCCCACTATATTTTTTTAAATATTTTATTGTAAATGATTAAATTATTCTCTATTAAAAAAACAAAAAATGAAATGATGAATACACAATCAACGGAAACAGAGCTAGTATACAACTTCTCTGCCGGACACAATATTCCCTTTCACTCTCTTGCAACCGAACAGAAAAGCTCCAAAAGTTTAAATCCACATTTGGGCTCCGATTGGATACACCATCCGTTTGGATTATATCATCCAATTCCGTAAAATGCATCTTTAAATTGGAGTTCATTTTTTGCTCAAAAATGAAATTTTTTTTTGAAAATCAAATTAAATCATCCGATTAAAATGGAATGTATAATTTTTTTTAGTTTTTGAACAAAAAATAAACTCCAATTAATATATGTAATTTACTTGCTGATGGATGGAGAATGGAGAATGGAGGGGAAAATGGTGAAACCAAACAGAGCCTAATTAATCATATTTGATGGAAAAAAGGGTTTTAAAGGATAATGGAATCTCACAATACATTCACATTGGCAAATGAAGATAAAATAGTAAGTTTTTACGATGTTTTTCTCCATTATATGTCTAATAAATTTGTATTGCGTAGCACAAAAAGTCAGTGAACCAGGGCCGACTTCTTTATAGTATAGTCAATAGAATGTAACTGACAATAAAGAATATTGTCGGCAGTTTCTCACCTACTGGACTAAGGAAATTCGGCAACAAACTGCTAAATTTTCTTAGCTCAGTCGGTAAGAAACTGCCTAAATATGTGAGTTATGTCGGCAACTTATGGCCGACAGAGTTATACTTTGTCATCTATAAATGGTTGACTTTTGTGATTATTTTTTCAAAAATTGTTTGATCTTTCAAAGATATTTAATTTCTCACTATCACTTTCTATTTATTTGCAGACCATAGTTGTAGCAAAGAAAGTAACGAAGAGGAAGATTTATCTATAGTGATTGATTACACGATGCATTTTACAAACTTTGAGGTATATGTCATATTAATTAGTTTTGATTGTTATTTGTGGGAAGAGTTTAGTAATTAATTCGCTATTTGAATCGCAGTATTTCCAGGGCAAAGAAGCTTTGGTATTGTGGACAAGACAACGTGGTAAAGAATTGAGATTTGTCATAGTTACGCACCATTCTACTTCTACCAATTTAAAGAAAACTTCAAGAATATACTTGGGATGTGAGCAGGGTGGAAAATTGATGGGTGTCGAATCCAACAAAAATAAAATTTCCTACTCTCAAAATATGAATTGCAGATAATGGCAAGTAGGGTC